>JAXRKP010000091.1:281240-283740 GCA_037039925.1 Doris montereyensis | reverse complement strand
ACTCTTTCATCATTGATAATAGAATAGTGGCGATGTCCATCATTAATGACGAATAGTGCTGGCCTTTTTATTTTGTTTTTTATTGACTATCTCAAACCCTAACTGACCCTAGCCACCCTAAACATAAGCCTTTTTTCTTATGGTTTCACATACTATCATGTATGTTTGTCAGGTAAACTGCAGTCTGGCCAAGAACGGCCTATTTCTGTACACATATATTTCTGTAAATTTGCACTGAGAGGAGTACCATACTCGGGTAGATTTCAGATCTAGATCTATTGCATGGATCAAAGGTGCAATCAAAACGGCAGTTTAAGGTAGTGATATTAGTGATACAGTTTTTATAAATCCTTTTCTGGAAAGTTTTTCACATCTTTTCCAAGAAATTTTCGAAGATATTTGATCGAATGGCCATATCGAATTTCTTCATGTGTGTTGTGATGGAATACCTGAGTGAAAACAATTTCTAGATCTACATCTGGTTGATCTCATCGTATCATAACTCACAGCAAAATATATTTTAACTTCAGTGTTTCTCAAATTGAATCAGCAATCATTTCCAAAGCTTTTAACATATATTCCATCAGACACAGATTCTTACATGATGCTGATATAGTATAGTATTTGTGACACAATTTCATTTGTTGTCACAAGTTCACAAGTCACAATACATAAAAGACGTCTTAAATTTATTAAGATCTGGTCCATAAGATTTGAATATATATAATGACTTTTCTATGCTTTTAGTTTTTAATATTATTTAAACAAACTATTTTTCATTTTGTCTGTCTTGTAAAATTTGAATAATTTCCTCAAAGTGTGGTTTGAAGTAAGAAGAGGGTGGGGGGGGGGGGGAGTCCTGAGAAGGCCATTTTTGCCCCAAGTTGGACAAATCTAGTGTATTGTATTATTGAACGCAGCCATTCATTCCCTTCACATTGATACCATAAAATAAGCTCAGTAATTCTTTTATTTTTAACTTTTTATTTTAGATACGATACTGGCCCAACTTTCAACACATCGTTTGAAAAAGCTCTAAAGTAAAAGCTATCATTTTAATCAGCACAGTGTAATCTATCAGAAAATGACATTTGACCAAATTCATTCTATAGTACCTTAGATTGTCAGGAAAATATGTGACATATTCCTCATACCTGTTATTAAAAAATGCTGTCCAAAATCAGTATAAAAGGAAGTCAGGGCAGTTGACACAGGGTTCGATAAGTAGTAGTTGAGAGCGTCTCATGATTTTATGACGTTTCAAAGCATTATCCTACTCATTTCTAGTTTTATATGCGAAAAAGCATTCAAATAATGGAAAAAAAGTTTTAAATACAATTTTCTCATAATAGATTTTTTGACTTTTTTGCTAAGTAGTCCTACAATTTTCAACGGATTCGATTGAAATTTGGCATTCAACTGCTTTGAATCATTACTAAGAGACTCTCGTATCAGATTTTTCAATACCTTTTGTACTTTCATGATTTATGTTGGAAATTTGAGAGAAATTAGTTTCCTTCAAGCACCAATTTTTGAAAATTTGTGAAAAAAAACTATGCATGGCATAAAAAAAACGATACGCGAGATTCGGGATATTGGTTTGAAGTTTCTATGTGTAAAATTTTAAACCTCTAAAAGTAAAAGAAAACTGTAGGACTACTTAGTTTTTGAAAAGTGACCTAAAATTGCCCAGTTTTTCACCATGAAATTTCCATGGCAACTAAACTTTCAAAAATGACTTTCACAATTTTTTTCCTTTAATTTCGCCATGCTGAACTCATTTATGAAGCTTAGAATTGTGTATCTCTTCAAACTAATCAAATCGACCTTAGGACCCACCCTCCTGAAGCAAAAATGTCATCCTGGGGCCACTGGTTGCTTATGGATTGCCTTCAAGCAAAAATGCTATTGTCATGCAACTGATGGCCTATGGATTGTCATTAGACTGTCTTCTTAAAGTTAAAGCAAATTTCCTACCCAGTCAGTGATAGGATGATATTATTGGGTATTTTAAGACCAAAATTTCTTATTTTAGGTAATCACATAGCTATCACAATCTAGAACACAACTAGCGGCCTCTCTAAAGCGAAATTTTCATAACTATCAAGACACGACCATTGGCCCCAGGTTTGCCTTTAAGCAAAAATGCTGCTGTAGGGCCATCGTAATCTCAGGATTCATTCACATAAATAAAAAAATACATATCATTAAAATTACTTTATTGGAACAAAATAATACCTAAATCTATGCAGAAAAATATATGAACAATTATGTTGTTAGTAAAACTATTGTTGGTGAAAAATAAACATGGTATGCTAAAGTTTCATGTTTTAAAAAAAAATCCATACTAAGATGCATATGCATAAAGCTATAAAATGTTATGGGTAATTCCCCTAAACCTCAAAAAACCGAAGTCTGATAATTCGAGTTTCACATAAATTGAAGAAATCGAAAAGACTTTTTCCCCTTGTTGTCTTTGTTAGATTCAAACTCATAAATG
>JAXRKP010000091.1:238740-278740 GCA_037039925.1 Doris montereyensis | reverse complement strand
GCTCCGATCATCGAGTCACAAAATTATGATAGGTATGATTGTAAAAATGCATGTTAATGTGAACATTATGGAAAGGATATCCCATTTAAAATTCATCCTTTTTAGAATTCATCTCTCATTTCTTTTATTTTAATCTTTGAATAACAAGATTATGTTAATCTATGTTAATCTCAACCACTGTTGTCGTTGTGAAGGAAATCCTTTGAGAAAAAGATGGAGATATCATGGCAATTGAAAATGCAGAAGAATTTGGGGAGAAAGTCAAGTTTAAGGCAATCGCATGCGAGTTTGAAGTAGACATACCAATGTTGGGGAAAATGGCAAAAAGGATGATTTCTATAATAGTCTGCCTACTATGGGATCTGCCTAACATCCAGATTTGTCCATCTCCTGTGGGACATACCCTGCAGTATTAGAAAACCATAGTAATAAATAGAATAAATGATTGATCTGACTTTGATATCATTTTAAAAATGTCTTCTAATTAGACTTATATAAACTTATTGTTTTTAAGAAGCAAAAGTCCAATGGCATCATAAATGAAGTTCTTGTTAATGTTGTACCATCAAAATTTGTGGAAATGTTAGAAATCTTGGTGTCTTTTTTTACCAACATTTAACTGTGAAAATTATGCCAGTTTTTTAAATCAATAACATACAAGAGATTTTCTAGACACTGATGCAACTAAATTGCTCATTCACTCAATTATAACAAGTAGATTGGACTATTACAATTCTCTTTTGTATAGTCTTCCCGAGTCGAGCCAGACTCATCACCAAAACTAAGTTTATAAATTATATAACAACAATTCTCAAATCCTCCATTAGCTTCCATAAGAGTTAAGAATGACTAAGCTATTTGAAAGATCTCATTAAATTCATTAGCCTTTACAACTTAGATCATCATATTAAACTGTCTTAGTCAAGAATATACCAAATCAAATTTTTCTAGCAGAGTTTTTAATTTTGCGGCACCTGAAACGTGGAACTCTTTGACTGAGGACACGAAATGCAAAATCTTCAAATGCTTTTTAAATCAAAGTTGAAAACTGAATTCTTGAAGAAATCCTTCTTGGTATAAGACCTTACATTACAATCACTGGAAGGTCTTTTGATATTAACATAAACAGGATGTTAAGTTTTATACATGATTTCTCATATTGTACTTTTGATTTGTCGATGATAATGTTTAAATCACGATTTTTGGTATTGTTTTAGTACTTTTAATTGTTGATGAATAAGCTTGAATGTAAAACTATGAGTCATGTTAAACGCCACTGAGCATTTTAAATGGTTATTGGTGCTATATAAATTCCTTATTATTATTATTGTGATTATTATTGTTATTATTATTATTATTATTATTATTATTATTATTATTATTATTATTATTATTATCATCATTATCATTATTATTATTTTTATTATATTATTATTATTATTATTAATATTATTAATATTATTATTATTATTATTATTATTATTATTATTATATGTTTTAGTCCTCTCATTCTATTATGCCTTTTATGTTTAGTTTTGTAATTAGTAATCATTAGTTGTAAAACATATGACTTCTGGCAATGTTGTTTGATTTTCATCGGCACAATTTTTGTTTCAAGGTCATTGAGCACAAGTTAATAAATTTGCTGTGAAGTTTTGAAAATAACATATATATGTAAAAATGGAATTTTATGATATAAATATTTTTTTTGTCTAAAAGTTTACATGATGTAAATAAAAACTGCTGCCTTTCTATTCATATTGACAAGAGGAGCCTGTATGACAAATGTTATACAAATCGGTCGGTAATTAACAGAAGAGATAAAAAAGTGTGAAAATACTACATTTAGAGAAAAATGCAAAAATATAGAAATCAAAAGGAAATATCACAAAACAACACGCTTCAGACGGGTTGTCCATGCTGCAGCCTTCTCACTCTTTCGACAGGCTCTGGCATTGTTACTAATGTAAAGAGGATTGTAAATCTAGGTATAGATGTGTGCTGTTGTGAAACAGATTTCAAACTAATCATTTGTTTTTCTTTTCCTCTGTTCCTATACTTAAGTGCATATTTACAAACACACAGACTGGCAACGCTTGCACCCCCCCCCATTCGTGTGCTCAGCTCTCGGCCTTTTCAGCAAGTGTCTTGTTGACAGCCAGTCGAATACCATGTTGTCAGATTTTGCGGTTCATTGCCACATTATACAGGTTTTCAATGCCATCTTTCAGTCAGCGTTAGGGTAATTCATGTCAAAATATTGACTATTTTTACCTATCCTCGCCCACAAAATATTTTATAACAAAAAAAATGATACGCCTTATGGACATTTCTCTGCCATGAGTTTGTTCTACCCGAATAGCAAAGTACAGAAAATCAACATTTGGTCCCAAACTCCCCCCCCCCCCCCCCCCAACCTTAAATCTACTAAAGAAATCTAAACTAAAAGCAATTTCTTGGGACACATAAGACATGAACCTAACACTGAATACTTAATATTAATATTACTAAATGCTAAGATAGGAGGAGACAGTGTAATGGATTGAAAGGAACAAAATTTGAGCTGAAGGTAGCACATGGTAAGGATAATGATTTGTACCATTATTAAACATTTGATACAGCATTGACTATATGTCTTCTGCAGAAATTACTCATCCATCACCAGTGTTGATAAGCATCCTGGGTTTTAAGAAAAGTATTTGGTATTACAATAACGCTGGTCATCCCAATCCTTGTTTTAAAGTGACAGGAGCAGCAAACAGACGCCTGGAAATTATGGTAGGAATTGTAATGGCATAATAAACTTTATTTTAAGTTAAAGGATCTGGCAAAATAATGGGAGTCTTAATGTATTTATCAAACTTTGTTTTCATTTTCAAAGGCATCTTTTGTGTTCTTCTATCATGGGATGAGATAGAGATGCACACTCAAGTCCACTTAATTTGAGGTCAATGGATTATGAAATTTGATCCACAAGAAATTTGAATAATGGGACCATCACTTACGTAAAGAGAGCTGAAGCTAGGTGAAATCCAATTGCCCGTCTTGCAAAAATGTTATGAGTATAAAGTATGCATGACATGAACAAGGACACTACTTGGAGCTAGTTATGTTAAACGTATGATATACATTGTGAATGTAATCTAAACTAACTCAAAATCTTAGTCAGTGGTCTGTCTTGGAGTAGTCAAACTGTTTCACCCCAAAATGACCAAGATATCAGAATGAAGCAGAGGGGGTGTAGACTGTTGCTAGTGCTGTGAGAAGGGTATCCTTTCCTCTTTCTCACATATGGCATCATGCTAAAATCTTTGATCACACTCACATTTGTTTTCTTGTGTTTTACAATGTAATGTAATATATGAAGCTTTGCCTGAACCTTGTCTCGGATTTTTTTTACAGAAAATAGAGTAGAATTCAACTTTTCAGCTCAGATTCAGATGTTTGAATATGTAAGTCCGCGATATATGAGATATGAAGTTTGCCCTTAAAATGGTCAAACACATGCTTCTTTTGTGTCCCCATAAATATTGGAGGCCTTAAACCAATAGAAAAGCTCATTTTAATTCACATGATCTATACAAAGATTTCCATTTTTCTTCCAAAAAAACCCCAGAATAGTGTGCAATTACCAGTATCTATGATATTGTTTGCTTCTCTAGAAAAAATTACGTCAGGCAGACTTAAGCATTTAGACAGTTTCACCTTCGATATATTTACAAAACAATGTTATGAATGAAATTCCTTTTTCAGATCTATTTTACTCGGCTATTACGATGTTTGAGAGAAAATTCCTGACAAATATCATTGTTTTGACTTGTGCCTTTTGTTTGCTGTCCAAGATTTGGGTCTTGAGTGTGAGCACTCGTTTAAATAGTTAGAAATGACAGACAACAGCTGGAATGTCATAATTCATCATTGTTATGATGAACCACATCTTAAGAACAAGTCGCTGCTTTATAATTTCCCTCTTTACCTTATCAGTTACACCTTTAAGTTTCCTTTAGGAGATTTAGATATCTACATGTTTACTGTTATTGGTTTTTTTACATAATGTTTCAACACTGATGACGTATTGATTTTGGTATTGACGACACAAAGTCATGGATATGGATGGAAATGTTTGGGAACTTATTTTTTATGATAGATAGTCTATGGATGTTGGTGTCTTTAATTATTTAAGATGGTCTAGTGCTCTCATCTGCATGACATGATATCATTTGTAAAAAAGGAATATAGAGAAATTCAGATTTCATTCTTCATGTTTCGTTCATAACTATGATAACAAAGTTACATGTACTAGTGCCACCCTAAACTGAAATCTGACATACCTAATCATACAAAGTTATCAGATGTCACATTTCAATTCCAGTGGGGACATTTTTTTTATATCACAACATGCTTGTTTTCCTGTAAAAATCACCCTTTCCAAACAAAGTGACTTCTATAAAACTATGAAATTTGAACTAAAGATGATTGCCCAGTCATGTTATGAATTATTCATGTTCATTCCGTAATGTCAATTTTTTTGTCACTTTGTCCACTCTTGTACCAGTGTCAGCGTAAGTCCAAAAACCTTAGTTGTATGCTTCCCCTTTTTTAAAAATGTCCACGGATGGCATCTTGCAGCAACGATATGCACCTGTACATATATTACATATAGAGGGTTTGACTTCAAACATAACAAACACACAAAAGTCAGAGGTAGATTCAAAAAGTCCTCCTTTTAAAAGGAAGAGAAATTTCAATGTAAATATTATTTCAGAAACTGCACAACTAGAAAGTTACCTCAGATACTGACCAGGCTCTGAAAAGAAATGTTTTCCTTTTAGCAAAAAATCCTGTTAAAAACTACTCTTATTATGAAAAATGGATTTATTGTGTTTAAAGCCTTAATGTCAAGACCATTAGTTGTGTGGCTCATGGCAACCATTGATGACTTATTGTTGTAAGCAAGACTTATTGCTTTTAAGGATTTAAATCCTAATTTTGCTTTTGAATTATTTTAGAATTTTGAAAAGCGAGGTAATCTTAGATAATAAAAATAAATTCTTGTGTGTCTTTTCCATTCTGTTTAGTATGAGACGTTCCCATCATCTAGACTGTGGTAAGTTTGCCTTTCTGATTTCTCTTCTGTGTGTAACTTAGTTTGTAATAGAGTACATACACTGGGCTTACACTTGCTATAAAAACCCCCATAGAATAGCCAGTAATGATGCTACCACTTAACTGATTGGCCAAGGCGATACCCATTTGGTCTCAGTGAATGCGTGCAGAAAACAGTGCAACCACAGCACATTGCTGCGTCACAATGAGGCCGACAATACTTTACAATATTGCAGGTGGGTGTGGCCACTGCTTCTGACCGTGGCCGCTGAATCCATGCCCCCACGGCCTTTGTTTTATGACCGCATCCTTTTGTGTTTGCAGGCCCTGCCATTTGTCCTTTGTTCTTTAAAATATGTCATTTAGCCAAATTCCATGGTAGACTATATTACAAAGCAAACCTTAGTTGTATGTTTCCTCCTTTGAACAGGGTGTCCAGCAAGGTCGGAAATTCGGAAATATGTCGGATTTTTCATACTCAGGTCTGAAATGGTCTGAAATGGTCTGAAATGGTCTGAAATGGTCTGAAATTGATGTCTTGGGTAGGAAAACAAGTAGCAAACGGGGCTCAGGTAGTAAAAACAGGGTTTCCATGCATCAGGAAATCCTTGAAAACGAAAAAAATGTTTCCCGGTCGAGAAAATATCAGGGGAAATGATGTATTGAGGACCAACATGAGGGAAAATCGGGGAAATCGAAGTAGACATGAACAATTATCGGCACCGCGAAATAGGAAAATGCGAATAAGATCATGGATGATCATTTTGTCGTCCATTTCCGGTCATGCATGCTTTGCTGTTTGGCGATTCTTTCATGTTGAAACTAAACGATTCCGATCCCTCCTTAAAGTTGTAAAGTTTGCGCGGGGAATTAGTATCAGATTTCGACACAAAGCTATCAATACTTTCTTTAGTTTTAGCGCCTATACAATACCATGAACTGCTTATCTACGGCCCAGTCATCTTTCTTCAATTTAACTTTTACTCTGGAGTGATTAAGAATGCCGTTGCGTGTTAAAGCCGATCGCGCACGTTGTTATATGGTTGTGTCAAGGGAGAGAGACAGAGGGCAATGTGCATATTTCAAGTCCGATCGCGCACGTTGTTGTATGATTCGTGTCAAAGGGAGAGACAGAGGGCAATGTGCATATTTTAGGTCCGATCGCGTACGTTGTTGTATGATTCGTGTCAAAGGGAGAGAGACAGAGGGCAATGTGCATATTTCAAGTCCGATCGCGCACGTTGTTGTATGGTTCGTGTCAAAGGGAGAGAGACAGAGGGCAATGTGCATATTTTAGGTCCGATCGCGTACGTGTGTGTGTGTAAGAAGACTAGACAGAATGTTTGTGCGTGTTAAAAAGCCGACCGCGCACGTTGTTGTATGGTTCGTGTCAAAGTGAGAGAGACATGGCAATGTGCATATTTCAAGTCTGATCGCGCACGTGCGTGTGTAAGAAGGCCAGACAGAATGTTTGTGTGTTTTAATGCGACCAATCGCGCATGTGTGTATTAGTATTAGAGAGAGAGTATATATATGGAGAGTCGGGAGTTAACGGATGACAAAGGCAAAATGTTTGGTAAGAATAGAGGAGGTTGGATGATCGAAGGGATATCATGCTCACATGGCCTGATACTATAGCAGAATAGAGGTGGGAAGGAGAGCGACAAGAAAGTCGATGTGAAACCATGACCGCAAAATAAGAGGCGACTGAGTCTGACATACGGTATCGGAAGAGAAAGAGAAATAACGAATGTCTTCCACTACAGTGTAGACATGGGTGGGAAAGGGTAGAACCGGGAAGAAGGCAATCATGTACTATAGTATACAGTAATACTAGATTCAGATCTAAATATAGATTCCGGTTTTATTGAAGAAGAAAGAGAGTGGGTGGAGTGGTTGCCATAATGGAGATTTTCTATTAGGGAGGAGGTGGGTAGATGTTTTACGTTGCAGTGGTGGTTAAAAGTAGAACAGAGGAAGATTTATAATTGGCAGAGTTCAATCAAGTTATAGAAAAAGCCTTCCAAGCCTCTTTTTTTTCCTCGGTAGACTGATTAAGTATTTGTGCGTGTTTTAGGCTATGATATTGTCACTCTTGTGTTTGATTTATTTTTCAAAGAAAGGAGATATAAAGAAAATTTAAAATTCATTTTTGCACTGTTTGCATGTTTTGTGAAATGATAGGGGTAGATCTATCACCACTAGATCTATCAGCTATCAGAACTTTTTTCAGAAATTTGTGGGAAAATGCTGAAATTAAGTGAAATATTATTAATCCAAATATTATAGAAGTGTGTGATCACTTTTCATTTCATTGAGATGCACTAGAAAGTCATTCACTTATGATTTGAATGAACAATTTGTAATAGTGCATTGAAATTGAAATATTTACGCTGTTCTCCGTTTCATGGGTGCCACTATTCGGTTCAAACCGTAATTCCGTTTTGACAGATGCTGTCATTACTGTCCAAAAAAAATCTCCGGTTTGGCAATGTTCTCAAATAGTTCGAATTCTCCGTTTCACCTAGAAAGGGACAACTGTATGTAAGTATTTTAGTGTTTTTGTAGTCACTTATACAGAAAACATGACATTAATACAATTACATTGTGCAATAGGTTATGTCTATGTTGCGCGTTTGGGAGCATTTTAGGTTTGGCAAATTGAAAATTTAAAGTTCAGATTTCAGTGACCTTGGGTGCTGGCACCCTTGCTCCGTTTCTAGCCTCGAAGTATTTCACTTCCTAGGTAGGATATTTTGTGTTGAGGTAGGAAATTTTCAGTTGACTTTGTGCTGGACACCCTGTTTGAGGCATACATGGTAGACCTTATATTACAAAGCAAACCTTAGTTGTATGTTTCCTCCATTTTGACACACATGGTAGACTTATTACAAAGCAAACCTTATTTGTATGTTTCCTCCATTTTGACATACATGGTAGACCTTATATTACAAAGCAAACCTTAGTTGTATGTTTCCTCCATTTTGACATACATGGTAGACCTTATATTACAAAGCAAACCTGTATGTTTCCTCCATTTTGACATACATGGTAGACCTTATATTACAAAGCAAACCTTAGTTGTATGTTTCCTCCATTGAGACATACATGTTATGTTTCCTCCAGACCTTATATTACAAAGCAAACCTTAGTTGTATGTTTCCTCCATTGAGACATACATGGTAGACCTTATATTACAAAGCAAACCTTAGTTGTATGTTTCCTCCATTGAGGCATACATGAGTAGAACTTAAATTACAAAGCAAACCTTATTTGTATATTTACTCCATTGAATTATACATGGTAGACTTTATATTACAAAGCAAACCTTATTTGTATGTTTACTCCATTGAGGCATACATGGTAGACCTTATATTACAAAGCAAACCTTAGTTGTATGTTTTCTCCATTGAGACACACATTATAGACTCTTGTATTACAAAGCAAACCTTAATTGTATATTTACTCCATTGAGGCATACATGGTAGACCTTATATTACAAAGCAAACCTTATTGTATGTTTCCATTGAGACCATTGAGACTCTATATTGTGCATTATAGACTCTAGACCTATATACAAAGCAAACCTTAGTTTGTATGTTTCCTCCATTGAGACATAGATGGTGACTCTATATTACAAAGCAAACCTTAGTTGTATGTTTCTCCATTGAGGCATAGATGGAAGACTCTATATTACAAAGCAAACCTTAACCTCCATTGAGGCATAGATGTCCAAAGCAAACCTTTTTGTCCTAGGCCCTTCTATAGCAGATTGCCTATTTGTCAATCCAAGTCAAAAGGAATTATTTGGAAAGCACAAAAATGAATAACCTATTTGATCTGAATTCATAAGAATAACACATAATACAAAAGCTGTAAGTTAACAATTGTCATCTTCAAAGAATGATGTATTTTGTATCACTTAGGAATTGTTTAAATATCTTGATATGCTGTTATTTATGTGATAGTGATAGTAAGATCAACGAATTAGAATGAAAATCCTTCAACAAAATAATCTGAATTACATGAAAAATGAAGAATTTAGTAAGATTCTAAATCCAGAAACAAAATATTTTATATCTGGATCATGCCTTTTCTTGAATTTGGGATGTGCCAACCCCATTGATCTGTTTTGAATATTGGTGAGGTGAAGAGCACAACCAAAGCTGTGAGATCTTTTGCTGTTATCAGTTCCTATTTATGCATCTAACTTATCTAAGCTAGGCATGTTCTTGAGATCGGTCTTGTGTGCAGTCTGCTTGAAATCTACAGTCTACCACCATTTCAGCAGTCTACAATGAACAAGACTGGCTGACATCACATGGGAGCCTGGCCAATGGTGGAAAAAAAGAAATTGTTGATACAAATGTGCCATCTTTGAACAATTTTGGCCTACTACGGATGTCCACTAGACAAATTGGTAGCGTGAGATTGTCTGGTCTGGTGTGTTGTTGCCTCAGCAACATTATTATGAGGGTGGAGAGTGTATGGGCAAATCAAAAGATCAAAAGTACTTTGTAGTTAACTGGTCTGTCAGTCAATCAATCATCACAGACAAAGCGGCTGATGTATCAAAGCACAATGAAGATATTAGTCTATCACCTATTATAAACTGAAATTTGAAATACTTGTTTTATCATACAATTTAAACAACCTTCCAATTAACTTGTCCCATCGACTTACAAGACGTATACCGAAGATTTCTACCTGAAAGTTATTACACAGAAGAAGCTGCAACCAACTTTCTAATTGAACACGGACTGCTTCCAGGCGATGGCAGTGCAGGTCCATACAAGGTTGGGGTGGTGCATTTTTTGACCAGTGCTGCGCTGCCAGAAAAAAGAATGCCGGCCATACAAGATCGGTGTGACAGGGCAATGGTTTCTTCCACTATGAAGATTAAACAGGCAGGCTGAAATGCAATATTTCGCTCTCTCACTCTCAGAAATAGGAATTAATCTTCATGTTCATCCTCGATCTTTGTGTGACTGAAGTTATGGAATACACTGGCAGATGTAGGCAAACAATTATCAACTGCTTCCAATATGTGTCTTGAGGTGTGCTCTGGCATTGATAATTACAAAGATTAAAGTGATTGACACCGAGGATAACCCAATCCATATAGATGAGCTATAATTTGATGAGCGCCGTAAATACAACAAAGGTCGGCATGTTGGAGGAGATCATCAGCCAGAAGAAGAAGATCCCCATGCTGATATAGAAAATAATAGGAACCACAGTCTGCGAATTGATGGTCCCTAGGTGTTTGGTCTCATGCAAGGCAACAACTGTCACTATTTTCTTGTTGAGAAATGAGACAGGAACATTTTTATTCCCATTATTGAACAGGATGGTGAAGGCGATTCTTGTATTCATTCAGATATAACCTGCATATAGCATCTTGAACAATTTGGGCTTTAACTTTACTCACAAACACGGATTTTCTTTTAAAATGTAATAGACTACCACAAAATTAAGTTTTCTTTCTTTACATAGATGCTCTTACAATCCACACATATCATAATAGTGTGTCATTCTACCATAATTATATATCTATGTGAGACAGACTACATATCAGACCAGAATTAGCAAACGTGGTAGACCACGCAGAGACAAACATAGTAGACCACATTAGACCAGAGTCAGCAAAATAGTAGACCACACATTAGACCAGAGTCAGCAAAAATGGTAGACCAGAGTCAGCAAAAATGGTAGACCACACATTGGACCAGAGTCAGCAAAAATGGTAGACCACACATTAGACCAGAGTCAGCAAACATGGTAGACCACACATTAGACTAGAGTTAGATAACATGGTAGACCACACATTAGACCAGAGTCAGCAAACATGGTAGACCACACATTAGACTAGAGTTAGATAACCACACATTAGACTAGAGTTAGATAACATGGTAGACCACACATTTGACTAGAGTTAGATAACATGGTTGACCATTCATTTGACTAGAGTTAGATAACATGGTTGACCATTCATTTGACTAGAGTTAGATAACATGGTTGACCATTCATTTGACTAAGTTAGATAACATGGTAGATTTAGACTAGAGTTAGATAAACATGATAGACCATTCAGAGTTAGGATAACATGGTTGACCATTCATTTGACTAGAGTTAGATAACATGGTTGACCATTCATTTGACTAGAGTTAGATAACATGGTTGACCATTCATTTGACTAGAGTTAGATAACATGGTTGACCATTCATTTGACTAGAGTTAGATAACATGGTTGACCATTCATTTGACTAGAGTTAGATAACATGGTAGACCATTCATTTGACTAGAGTTAGATAACATGGTTGACCATTCATTTGACTAGACCATTCATTTGACTGACTAGAGTTAGATAACATGGTTGACCATTCATTTGACTAGAGTTAGATAACATGGTTGACCATTCATTTGACTAGAGTTAGATAACATGGTTGACCATTCATTTGACTAGAGTTAGATAACATGGTTGACCATTCATTTGACTAGAGTTAGATAACATGGTAGACCATTCATTTGACTAGTTAGATAACATTGAGTCAGAAACATTCATTTGACTAGAGTTAGAAACATGGTAGACCATATTAGACTAGAGTCAGCAAATGGTTGACCATAGATTGGTAGACTGTACATTCAACTAGAGTCAGCAAATATGGATTGGTAGACTGTACATTTTTGACTTGGTAGACTGCATTTGACTAGAGTCATGCAAACATGGACTGACTTAGACTGTCACAAATTAGACCACACCAGAGTCAGCAAACATGGTAGACTGCACATTTGACTAGAGTCAGCAAACATGGTAGACTGCACATTTGACAGAGTCAACAAACATGGTAGACTGCATATTAGACTAGAGTCAGCAAACATAGATTGGTAGACTGCACATTCAACTAGAGTCAGCAAACATGGATTGGTAGACTGCACATTTGACTAGAGTCAGCAAACATGGTAGACCGAATATTAGACTAGAGTCAGCAAACATGTGACTGCACATTAGACTTTTGGTAGACTGCACATTAGACTAGAGTCAGCAAACATGGTAGACTGCACATTAGACTAGAGTCAGCAAACATGGTAGACTGCACATTAGACTAGAGTCAACCAAACATGGTAGACTGCACATTAGACTAGAGTCAGCAAACATGGTAGACTGCACATTAGACTAGAGTCAGCAAAACATGGTAGACTGCACATTTGACTAGAGTCAGCAAACATGGTAGACTGCACATTTGACTAGAGTCAGCAAACATGGTAGACCGAATATTAGACTACAGTCAGCAAACATGGATACTGCACATTAGACTAGAGTCAGCAAACATGGTAGACTGCATATTAGACCAGAGTCAGCAAACATGGTAGACTGCACATTAGACCAGAGCCAACAAACATGGATTGGTAGACCGCACATTAGACTAGAGTCAGCAAACATGGTAGACCGCACATTAGACTAGAGTCAGCAAACATGGTAGACTGCACATTAGACTAGAGTCAGCAAACATTGTAGACTGCACATTAGACTAGAGTCAGCAAACATGGTAGACTGCAGATTTGACCAGAATCAGCAAACATGGATTGGTAGACTGCACATTAGACTAGAGTCAGCAAACAAGGTAGACTGCACATTAGATTACAGTCAGCAAACATGGTAGACTGCAGATTTGACCAGAATCAGCAAAACATGGTAGATTGCAGATTAGACTACAGTCAGCAAACATGGTAGACTGCAGATTAGACTAGAATCAGCAAACATGGATAGACTGCACATTAGACTAGAATCAGCAAACATGGATTGGTAGACTGCACATTAGACTAGAATCAGCAAACATGGATTGGTAGACTGCACATTAGACTAGAGTCAGCAAACATGGATTGGTAGACTGCACATTAGACTAGAGTCAGCAAACAAGGTAGACTGCACATTAGACTACAGTCAGCAAACATGGTAGACTGCAGATTTGACCAGAATCAGCAAACATGGATTGGTAGACATTAGACTACAGTCAGCAAACATGGTAGACTGCAGATTAGACTAGAATCAGCAAACATGGATTGGTAGACTGCACATTAGACTAGAATCAGCAAACATGGATTGGTAGACTGCACATTAGACTAGAATCAGCAAACATGGATTGGTAGACTGCACATTAGACTAGAATCACGATGGTAGACAACACCAAAAAAAAAAAAAGATGCCCATTTTCTTTTAATGTTTGAAACAGACAGTTAAGTTTCAATAGATATGATTATTTTTTGAGAAATCATTTGGCGACTAGAATAATTAATGTTTTCTTGGTGTAAGACTGTTATCATATTTTTTGTGATGCATCTTACTTTTCCCCCTTTCAGTGTCACTGTGCAAGATAAAACAATATGCTCTGAAACTGGAACTGTAAGTACATTGAACAAAAATACTGTTTTTTTTATTTATGGTGGTTGTGTGGAGGGCTAAGCCTCCTTACTATAATGGAGGCTCAGGTGGAGGGAAATGGGTCCTGAAGGACATTTCTAAACTAAGAATTAGACAGTTTTAACCTTCATATTGGAATCTGATGTGTCAAAATTAATACGAAACAGAATAATAAAACATGTTGGTAATATATTGCCATGGAATCATCACCCGGACAGTGGACAGGTAAGCACCTGCACGGAGGGTAGAAGTGCCCCACCCTCCACGAGAGTCTCCTACTGCCTTGCAGGCAGGTTTTGGCTGACCAAGGGCAAGGGAGTTAACCCTGACAGAAAACAACCTGCTGCATTGCAGGCCAGTCTTGGTTGACCAAAGGCTAAAGGAGTTAACCCTGGCAGAAAATAACAAGGCCTGGTAGGGGGCCTTAAATTGGCAGTCCCACTATCGGTTATAATTTAGCTGTTTTTTTGTTATTGACTGAAACTCCTGTTCATAATGGCTTTCAACTTAAAGTTATTGAAATGCCTTATATTTGATATTAAAATTTCATGATATTGATAAAACTATGTCTTTTACACTTGCATATTATTTTTAGTTTATTTGTTCTGATATAGATGATTAAATTGTAAATTTTACTACGAAAGCACTTGCATTTCAACACCCTCTATTTTTCTTTGATTTTGCAGGGTCGAGTCTGTATCGCTGTCTTCCTGTTTCTGGAAGTGATGTTTATCATATAGAGTTTACATGTGACAATCGGTGTGAGAATACCCTGTGAGGTTTTGGTATCGATTTGTTTTAGGAGACTTGCCAGGTGGGTCTTTCTTTGTTTTTCTAATGGAGGCGTTAAGTCCAAATTTTTGCTTTAGTTGTCAATTCTGAATTTTGTCTGATTTATTTATAGGGATACAGGAGGCCGCAGTCATTTGGGAAGGTGTAAGTACAACCACACAAGTGTGTCTCACGTCATACATGCAGTTAGATCTATGTTTTACTTTCTATTTCATGATTTTTCTAATATTGTTTTTGAATTCAAGTTTAGAATTTAGCCAAAATCGATTAGATCTACCTTTGTCTTATCTTAGATTCCACTATTTGAGTTTGTTTGATTTAAATAAAAAGTAAAATTGTTTCTGTATGGTTTTTAGCTCCTGTTTTTATGAAATCTTTTCTTTTATATGTCCATGAGCAGAGCATGATCCTGAAGACCACTGGTGTGAAACCAGAGACCAAGATGAATATCCAGAAAACTTGCTCAACTTCCCCCAATTTTCCATTGAACCAAGAAATCACCACACCTTTCAACAAAGCTGTAGGTCCTTCTTCTTCATCCTTACAGTACTATTGATACCTTGCATTTTGTTATGTGTTCACATTTTCAAGAGATCAGTTCTGGATCTTTAAATCTGGGAAAGAGAACAGATGAAAGGAAAAGAGGATATTCATTAGTTATTTATAGCTGCCTGAAATGATTTCTGTTCCAAAATTCAAAATTGTTTTACTTGCTTTGTTTTATTTGCAGTCAATAAGTGGATTATTTTCACTATTTGTTGGGTTTTTTTCAAAGGAGATTTGTAAATAATACTGCTGTTGCTTGATTTATGCCATTTTATTGTATTGTACTATAACTCTTTAGTGCCAATTTTTTTTTGGGTTCACTAGGGCTCTTGTTTAGAAATTCAACTGAGTAACCACTTATTAGTTTTAAGCTCACCTACGATAGCTGAACGCCTTGAGGAAGGAGGGAGGGGAGGGACGGAGAGAGAGAGAGAGAAAGAGAGGGGGTAGGGGTAGGGAGGGCGGTAGGGAGGGAAGGAGAAGAGAAAGAGACAGAAAGAGAGAGTACTGGGTGTGCCGATTCTGACCATTGCATACTCATGATAAGACAAAAAAACTTCAGCTCAATATTGTCAGAGTTTTGCTCCAGCTGATGTGAGTAATCAAGACATCCTATATTAGAATCTACTTTTTGTGAGCTTAGTGTGTGGTCGGTTCTTTGCATTGAAGCTAGATGCTACAGTAGTTGCAGCCAAATGCACACTCCACAAGTGCATGCTTTGCCCAAACGAGATCACCTTAGTTGTGGAGGTGGGTAAAAAATCACACACTTTTCGTTCTGACCGATTTTTAATTATATAAGCCCTTATTTTTGAGTGCACAGTGGCTTGGTCTCACTTCAGCTACATATTTCCTCAGCAATCACATTATTATAGTTATAGTGTGGACATGGCGAAAGGTATGAATGCTAGCCATGTAGGATTCGACATCGGAATGAATGAGAACAGAGAGGATCTACCCCAACTAAAGATGTTGCGAATGATGTAAATTGACCTCTAGAATGATGAATCATCTTTCAACACCCAGCTAAATCATCTTTCAACACCAGCTTGTCCTCTCTCTACGGTCACGCACGTAATCATCGCACGCACGTAATCAATCATCTTTCTTGTCCTCTCTATAGCCTCATCTTTCAACACCCAGCTTGTCGCTCTCTACGGCAACGCCATCTTTCAACACAGTCGTCCAGCCAATCATCTTTCAACACCCAGTTTCCTCTCTCTGTGTCATCTTTCAACACCCAGCTTGTCCTCTCTAGGTCACGCAAATCATCTTTCCTCAGCCTCAATGTGAGTAGAAAAGTTTGTGTCAGTGTTAGGCTGGTAAGCTCTCTCTCTTTTTTCTCTCTCTCTTTTTCTGTCTGCCTCTCTCTGTGTTTGTCTGTCTGTCTCAAGGGATGCAACCCCCAAAAAGTGGACATAACGACCACCACCCAAATGCATGCTTAAGTTTGCTCCCAACCCACCCCATGCACTTGCGTGGCGACTACTGTACTAATGATAGTCTGCTTTCTCAGTGATGCAAAGAACCATATGTCTGTATGTCCTAACTTATCGAAATGTGAAAACTGCAGTTTGAATCTAATGCCCAATGGGACGCTTTAGGCACAACATTATCTGCCCTTGTGTCAGAAACAGATCGGTGGTAACTCTTTTGTGTGGAGTTTGGAAGCCCTTTTTAATTATAGTAAAATAGAGGGCAGCTTAGTAGCCCACGTCATTATTCATAAATAATAATGTTAAAACAAAAGCACTATAACTACTGCTACCATTTCTACTCTTGTTAATAATCATTCTAATACTGTAAATAACAATGCCAACATTTGTGGTGATGATTATTATAATAAAAATAGAAGAAGAAGCAGAAGGAACAGGATGACCACCAGTAATGATAATAACAAAAACTAGAAATAATAGAGTTAGAGTAGTAGTACATAACATTTCTACATGTTCCTATTTTTATAACTTATTGACTGGCGCTTAACAAGATTAATATATTATCTAGTTTTTTTGTTTGAACTGAGTTACATGATATATTAGTGTCACTATCTATGCGAAAGTATTATAGGATATTGCATTGAGGAAATGTGGGGACGCAAAAAATGTTACCATGGCCAATCTAGAATATCTGAAACGAGCTAAATGCCCTGTAGTTTTACATTTTGATAAATGTAATTTTGTATTTTGTGAAATCAGTTTTCAATTTTCAAATTCTCTAACAAATTATTAAATATCTCAACCTTACTACAAGTTCAAATTTATTCTTCTTTTTTTCGTTTCCAATTTCTTTTCAACTCATCGTTGGACAGGATAACATCTTCATCCAGAACTCGAACCTAAATATAAGTAGATCTAGACACAGGGAGATACAACATATTTTTTTTACAAGGGTGATATAAAAAACCTCAATTATTATTTAGATTCTATGGAAACACAAGGTAATCAGACTTGAGCAATCTAGATTTCTTAAGTTCGAAAGGGTGAAAATGCAAGCACTGTCTTAAGAATAAGTAGATCTAGCGTTCTGCTCCCGGCTTGCAGTGGCAAGAATATGTCGTGATATGATACGCATAGGAGGTTGGAGATGCCATAGAAACTAGTTTCACAATTTTATGTTGTATATCTAAATAAATCTAATCATATATGTTGATTAACATTTTTAGATAAATAACATATAAATGTTTAAGTCAGCAGTACGTCTTCTGCTGTCACTATACAATGAATAGTACTAGTAAAAAACAGCCATGCAAAAGTTACCATCGATCTGGGAAAGCATGCAATGCATCATGGGATAGGATTGGCAGGAGGAGCTAAACGCCTCATTGTAACTGTAGTCAATGTTATGATAATAAATGATTTTGAACTGTGATGTAAGAAATACTATAGAAATAATAGAGCTATAAGTCTAAGTTGTTGTATATTTCACACAGGTTGTTTCTTTTTTCATATTTTAAGTGCTGTATGTCAAGTGACAAATTGAGGTAACTTGCACCAATACTATTTCCTTTTGATACAAATTCACTTGACTTACACCAAAAACATTCTATGATTAATTAATTTTTTCTAGTTTTGAGATGGCTCTGATGCTTCCATCATTATGCATCTTTGCTGCAGATTCCAGCAGTGTAAGAAGGTCAAAGTCGAAAATGTGTAACATGTGGCAGTTTTATTTGTGTAGGTGGTAATATTACCTATATTGTCTTTGGAAATTATCATTAATGTTTTGATCACTTTTTTTCAGTTTTTTTTCTCTTTTATTTTCTTTCTTTTTTAATGGTTTAAACAACATTACAAATGACACCAGTTACTAAAGAGAGGACTGAAATATAAAGATACAATATTCATATAGTCTTGTACAGCACTGGTCTTCCTTTTGTTTTTTTTATCTAATCCTGAACATTGAAGGGTATTCATACACAGAATTTTTACTTTCCATCAAGGAAAGACTTATACCATCTGCATACTGACTTATTCTTATATCGTCTCCAAATACAGTGGTCTCTGCTAGAGGTTGCTTCCTAAAGAGGCCACTTGGAAACCTTCAGTCCTGCTAAGTTTTCTTTAAGTCGAAAGGCAAATGGTCTCTAAACTCAATGCAATATAATGAAAATTCAAAATCTGATGGCAATGCTGCATTTCTCTATATCTGTAGACATGTTATTGTAGATCTACATCGTGTTAGGCCTAGATGATACTGTAATCTCTGCTAGTCAGTTTCCTAACCAGTGTAAGGGTCTTGATGCTGACACCGGACGCCCAATTCAGCCTTTGGTCATCATCAGCACATGGCACATGCAGTATTGCAGAGCAGTCCCTGTTATTGCAACATCTTGGCCAGATCACTGGTACCGCCATAACCAATGCGAACTAGAAGCATGTTTTCGCTGATAAAGGAATGAGGATCAACTTATTAAACCTTATTTTTTTATGCAACGGCTACCTAGTGTTGTGTCAATAGAAACTGGAGAAAAGGAATAATATTTTCTAGAAATGTACATTGTTCAATTCTTCCTAATTTTTTACATCCTATTCCCTCTTGTTTTGAGTCTTCAGCTCTAGGCCTAAAGATAAACTGATAAACATTATGAAATAATTATCTAGACCAGTGCTACTCAAAGTGTGATACGCGTACTGCCGATGACGGTTGAGGTTATGCAGTTGCAGTCTTCTAGTGTTTGGAGAATAAAAGATTTGGCTGATCTTTTACTATGCTGCATTGTCTTGTTTTCACCGGTCTCTGGCACATTGAAAAAAATAAGCAGCTAAACAGACACATCAGATGGTTTGAGAAGCACTACACCCTCGATATATTCAACATTAGCCTAAGAGAATGTCCAGCGAAGAGGCCGCAGTTTGTTATCTCTTTCCAATACTGTTTTCAATGTTTGTATTATCCTTTATTATGTGCATAATTATTACACATATATACATGTAAATAGGTAGGGTGATATGGGATCCCCGTTGAGTGCTTTGATCATTGTTCAATTTGAGGGTGATATATGTATCAGTATCAGTATCAGTTCTTAAAATAGTATAGTATTTCTTCTTAGTATCACTGCATGGGGAGGAAATACAAGAGATAGAGAAAAGAAGAAATTTTAATAGGACACTGAAACACATAGGGAAACTCATAAATGATGTAAAGCCGGAGAACTTTGAAGATCTGTATGAGATTCAATGCAAGAGCAAACTCAAGAGTATACTAAAGACAACACTCACCCTCTTTTCTCCATACCCAAAACAAGTAGTAGAAGCGGTGCATTTTTACATTTAAAATCCCGCACTGAGAGATATTTTAGATCTTTTCTTCCAAGCGCCATACCTTACTTTGAAAGCACACGGTAGTTTTCCTCATAATGTTTAAGAAATGTAAATTGATGGATTGTGAATGAATGATTTATGACAGGTTAATGAATGTGTATGAAGCTAAACTGATTTGTCTATAATTATTCTATATTTTTTTAATTTTTAATATTTTTTTTATGTATATTGTTTCACCGCACCTTTGAATTTTGTATACTTCTCCTAAAATCTAAACATTTAATGATTAACAAAGTTAAATTTGTGTTTAATGTGAATGCATTGATGTATTCTTTTATTTTTCAAACGCAAATTGTGATAACACAAGTATAATTTCCTTTTTTAAAGGATCAATAAAGATGATTGAAATTGAATTATTTATATTTATTATATTATTATTAGTATTAGTATATTAGTAGTAGGAAGTACTATTTTTTTTTTTTACCTTCATTGATGATGTCTTCAAATTGATTTCGACCATGTCATATCAAATATTATGTCTATTTTGTTCAATTTTAACCTTTTATTTTATTATTTATATTGGGAATTTGCAGGCTGATCTCAGCCCACTTCAGATTCTTCCATTGATGAGAATTAATCCTATATTTAAATTTGATCCAAAACTGTTTGTTTTCAGAAAATGAAGTCTGAGGTAAACAGCAATGTTTTTAGGTTTTCTCTCGCACAATTTATATTTCTTTCTTTTATTTGTTCATGAAATATTATCAAATCATTACGCATGAAAGGTTTTCAAACATTCCGCATACCATTGAGAGATAACAGCTTCTATGGTACCGTATCCTAATTTCTGGTCTGTATTACACACTTATTGTTTGAACATTTGTTTGCTATCAGGTTTCCCAGGAAGATGGAAAATGTGAATGTTCTATTTGTACTAGTTGTTCTCCTTTCTTGCTTTGATTCACTTACAGTTAGTGTTCCTAGTGTTAGTGTTCCTAGTGTTAGTGTTACTAGTGTTAGTGTTACTAGTGTTAATGTTACGGGTGTTCCTGTTAACATGGATGGCCGTCATCAAATTGAAAAGTCTGCTGCTGGGGAGGAAATAAAAGCATAATGTCCTTCATAGCTTCAAAGTAAACTGTCCTTTTATATTTGAAGTTGCCACATCACAAGTGGGGATAACCATTGAGGAAATGTCTGTATGAATGGTGTGTTCCGTTTCTGTGGCTAGATCTCTAGCTGTTGAAATCTCTTCTTGAAACAAGCACATTATATTAACATTTATTATAGCATTTTCTTTTCCTTCACTAGGTCTCATTATGAGTCATAACATCTTTTAGGTGGAGCATCATACCATGAAATGAACTGGTGACCACTATTACTACTATCAGTCAGCTTAAGTACATATTACACAGGCTAGTGAAGCAGTACATTGTTGTAGTTTCTGAGAAAACAAGAATGAAACTGGGAAAGTGGTAATGTGTCAAGAGAAAGAGAAGGAGGAGGGAGAGGAAGCTGTGTTTCATTCTGTGCCAATCTATAATCTAGATACATACATGTAGTGTGGTAGTTGTAATTAAAGATAAAATGTTATTTGTTTTGGGTTTTTTAGTTGCAGCAAAGATGCTCGTATCATGGGAATCAGAAACGCATCTTCTTTAACATGATTAAAATCAATGTTAATTGGAGATGGGGGAAATTACTAAAAATAACTTTCATTTTCATGACAAGACAATACTTTTATTTACAACGGATAACTTAAGGAAAACACACTTCAGATGCTTTCGATACATATATATGTATGTATATATGTAATACACTTTGCCTGTGGTCAACAAACTGCATTCCTTTGGCATTGAGTTTAAGTAGACTCCAATATAGTAGAATGAAAACATAATTGAGTTTAAGTAGACTCCAATATAGTAGAACAATATAGTAGAATGAAAACATAATTGAGTTTAAGTAGACTCCAATGTAGTAGAATGAAAACATAATTGAGAATAAGTAGACTCCAATATAGTAGAATGAAAACTTAATTGAGAATAAGTAGACTCAATATAGTAGAATGAAAACATAATTGAGTTTAAGTAGACTCAATATAGTAGAATGAAAAATAATTGAGTTTAAGTAGACTCCAATATAGTAGAATGAAAACTTAATTGAGTTTAAGTAGACTCCAATATAGTAGAATGAAAACATAATTGAGTTTAAGTAGACTCCAATATAGTAGAATGAAAACTTAATTGAGTTTAAGTAGACTCTAATATAGTAGAATGAAAAACTTAATTGAGTTTAAGTAGACTCAATATAGTAGAATGAAAACATAATTGAGTTTAAGTAGACTCTAATATAGTAGAATGAAACATAATTGAGTTTAAGTAGACTCCAATATAGTAGAATGAAAACTTAATTGAGTTTAAGAGACTCCAATGTAGTAGAATGAAAACATAATTGAGTTTAAGTAGACTCTAATGTACTAGAATGAAAACATAATTGAGTTGAGCAGGCACTAATTTATCCATACTTAAATTTATGAGTTTTCAGTTTCTCAATGTCTGAGTCATGTGATATCAATTCTTTACTACTCCAATGTATAGGATGTGATTTATATCCATGTTTATATAAATGTTAATGCTCTGTATTTAACTTAATACTTGAGCAGGCACTTTTTTTGCCAGATTTTAAATGGTATATTTTTGTATAAATTTTCTGATGCTGCTCAGATTGTAATGTGGTATAAATGTTTAGACACATTTTAATTACATTTTTTTGCATGTTGCTCAGATTGTAAGTGGTCATATTTTTAGACACATTTTCTCATGTTGCTCAGATTGTAAGTGGTATATTTTTAGACACATTTTCTCATGTTGCTCAGATTGTAAGTGGTATATCTTTAGACACATTTTCTCATGTTGCTCAGATTGTAAGTGGTATATTTTAGACACATTTTCTCATGTTGCTCAGATTGTAAGTGGTATATTTTTGACACATTTTCTCATGTTGCTCCCAGATTGTAAGTGGTATATCTTTAGACACATTTTCTCATGTTGCTCGGATTGTAAGTGGTATATTTTTAGACACATTTTCTGATGCCGGTTCGTCAGAAAAAAATGATTTGTAAATGTTTATTTCTCCCCCTAAGCAATGAATATATATGAATACATGTACATATTAAAAAAGAACTAAACCATTCAGGTATATATGCAAAAGTATATTTTTCAAGGCATGTCATGATCATGTTATTTATATGCTTATTAATATTAGTATTAGGGGAGGGTTATTTGTGTGAGCCCCCCTAAAACCACCAGCTATATGGACCATGTTAGACTGAAAAACATTTAAATCCATCACAAAATCCCTAATGTTCAAAGACACATGTAGTAATATGTTATTGACAAATACTCACTAAGATTAATGTAGGTTTTACAGCTTTTCACAAGGGGTGAAATTTTTTGTTGGGTCTACCTGCGAGGTGGCCATTTTGAATTGAAATTATCGACATGGCCCATATACAGTAGTCGATGGATAAAAGCACACTTTATAAACACACGCTGACCGAATTTTTACTATTATAATAAAAAGTGTTCTCATAAACACACGTCATGCATAAAAGCATGCTTTTTCCTGTGCCCAAAGGGTGTGCGTTTATCCAGTGACTACTGTAGTATGATATAGCTGATGTGATTAGTTGGGCCACATGGCCAAATAATCACTCTCCGGTAATATTATTATGTGAAACTTCTAACTTTATTTTTAGATTTTATTTACCTACAAAAACATGCTTTCCACATGTCAGTAATGTCAGTATCCTTGAACTTTTTTCTTTAAAAATAAAGGATATTAAAGATACAATAACGATTCTCAAATAATGTGTGTGGAATGCAATTTATTGTATAACCGAGATGTATGCTTCCTGAATTGATGAAGAGTAATTTGAAATACAGACAAAAGGCAGATAGAAAGGGAGAGAAAATATGAAAGAAAAAGAGGAAAAAAAGGTGGGGGGGGGGGGGGGGGGGGGATACCATTGCTAATGATGCAATTGACTTTACTGGTACTAGTACTAACTACAGTTTGCTGTTTAGGCTGTCAGATGACAGATACCTCATTGGCTGATGAGGCCCTGTTGCACCTGAAATCTGTCGCACTGTGCCATAAGTATAATGAGAATGTCAGTGGCGATGAATAAAAGAGAAGATGCTGAAGAAGATAATGAAGATGACGAAGAGGATGTAGTGTAATGAATAAAAATACTGATGATAATAATGAAATTAGTAATAGTGATCATGATAACTGTGACTGCTTGGCAAAGATTTAGACGACAACTTGCACATTTCGATGGGAGGATAAAAGCATAAAATTAAAGCAATAAATACATTGAGTATTGAGCGCCAAAAGCATCACACAGCAAATGTCAATTTGCTCTAGCAAGTGATCTACTGAATGGAATGTGTGAGTTGAAAGGAAATCTATTTTAAAGCTTAATTTGTCCGCTACCAATTTGTGACCATGTATTATAAGAATGTGTTTCATGTGACAAGGTAACTGTTATTAAGTTTACTGACTGGTCTTTAAAAATGAAAACTTACAAATCCACACAGCACATTTCCAATTTAGATCACCGCTCATGTTCCTTCTTAAAATCTGTAATAGAGGCTTTGCAAAAGGACTTGGAAGATTTCAACAGCAAAAAAAATTGTTATCGTTATGCCAGTACCACCAATGATATATCATTTTGTCGAAATTGTAGCAATCTTGTTTATTTTCAAACAAATCAATCACAACCTTCAAAGCCAATAACTACCGTGAATTTTAAAGCCATAAAATGTCTTTTAACCAGCTCTCTGTTGAAAATAGCCACAAAGACATTGAGATGCTTGCTGCAGGAATGAAAATTAGAGAAGTTAGATTATACTTTAATTGTTATCAATTATCAATCCCACCACAACGTCCATTCTTTTTTGTCGGGTGGTGGTTTGTATCCCTAAATAACCTGAGAGCTATGCCAACCGGAGCTTAAACACGGACAGGGTCACCTAATGATCAAAGGCAAAAACTAATATAGACACCCGGGTAAACAGAGCTCGTTAACTATGGTAGATAGCCTGTCTAGAGAAGGAAAACTCTTATTCCAAACCTCCACTGGCTTGTGGGAAGATCTTGGATGATCAAAGCCTACAGGAGCACACCCAGACAGAAAAGCAAACGGAAGCTGGAAGCCCCGACAGAAAGCTGCAAATAGTTCAGACGCCCAATAGCCGCACCTGAAATGAAGGAGCTACGAAATCTCTCACAATGCCAGTGAAAATCAGAGAAATATGCCTATGTGGCAATATCCGGTGAATTCCTCCAAGCGGAACGAGTGCCGGGCTCACTATGGGAGCCCACCCATAGCTATTGAGATATCATTCTCCTCCCCTACTCCAAGTGCCAGGGATAGAGGAAGGAGTTGAAATGACTGATGAATACAAGATGGGCACTCTCCATTAATTATGCTATGAGTAGAGAAGGCTTCAAAACAAGAAAAAAGGAGGAGATCGTCCTGAAAAACATGACCTTACTGCTACAGAAATACAAGTAAACACCAACCAGCAAGCAGAAATCATTGAGTCAAAATAGCTAAGAAGGATAAAGATCTCATAATCTACAACTGTTACTGTCCTCCAGATAAAGATTTATCACTACCAGATGGGTATTAAAGATGAAAATTTCCATTGATGGAGATTTCACTCAGCCATTCCCCCAGCTGGGATATACAGAGCTCAACTCAAGAGGTGAAGAGCTGAAGACTGGCACGCAGAGATGAAACTTCAAATACTTAATGACTCAGGAGATCCACCAACATTCTACTGCAGACGGTAGATGACAACCAGCTGTCCTGATCTAGCCCTGACTACAAATGATCAAGTCAGAAAGAAAGATTGATGATCAACTAGCAGGATATGACACCGCCCCATTCTAATCACAGGGATTCACAATTAATGCATCAGCCAGCACAGTACCAAGATGGAACTACAAAAAGCGGACTGGAATCTCTTTGCAGCCTCACAGATCAGTACACAACGGGTATTAATTGTAAAACCAGAAATGTTAAAACGTCCACCAACCTGTTTACAAAGGCTTTATTAATACAAGCAGCACATGAAGCCATTCCAAGAGGAGCAAACCAGACAGGTCCTTAGAAAATAATATCCTCCTCAGACAGAAAGAAGCAAAGTTGAGGGAAAAAACCCATAGAAATATCAAAGACAGCTTATGGAGAGAAAAACATCCCGACTCAACTTTGATAAAGGAGATAAATCACAAAACAGCTTCTTTCTCTTTCTTTCTTTATTCTACCTTTTAGATGCCTGAAATGACTTTTCTCCAGGCTGCCCTGTCCTGACATTTTCCGTTTCCCTTCCGCGAGAGTTACATTTCTTTGCTTTAATGCCTCTTTTTATATTCTTCCCACTTTCTCCGAGGTCTGCATTTTGGTCTTTTACCTTGAGTTTTAGCACAGTATACTGATTTATCTATTCTATAGTCATTCATTCTGTTTACATGCCCAAACCATCTCGGTTGATTTATTTCTATCTTAGTTTTTATGCCATCTGCTTTGGTTTGATCTCTTGTTGTTGTGTTTGATTTTGTTCTTTTAATTTTCCTACTACTCTTCTTAGATATTTCATTTCGACTGCCTGTACTCTCCTGTATTCCCTACTGTAAAAAGGTCCAGATTTCACTGCCATAGAGATGAGTAGGACAATAAACTGTGTTGTATACTGCCATTTTGGTTTTTGTTGACAATTCTTGTTTACCTACAAATGCCTTTCCCTAGATGGTTATATATATGTTGCATTTGCCTTTTGGCTGATTTCTCTGGCTGATTTCTTCTTAGTTTTCCCTCTGAGTTATTCATTACTCCAAAGTAATTGTAGCTTTGAACTTGTTCTAAAATCTCCTGCCTAATTTAAGATTTTGTGTTTTAGCTTTCCTAGTTACTAGCATTGTTTTGGTTTTCTTTGCATTTACTTTATTCCTCTTTTATTTAATTCATTATTCATTATCTTGATATTTGACTGAATGTCTTTTCTGATTTTCCAAACAGAACTAAATCATCAGCAAATGAAAGCATTGATACATTTACTTGTTTGAGCTTCCACACACCTACATTCAATTTCTTCATTTTTGAGGATGCCTTTGCGACTGAATCCATAAATGTGATAAACAAAAGAGGACTTAGGACACAACCATGTCTTCAAATTCTTTATCTATTTCAGCTACTTCTGCACATGTTGGTTTATTGTAAAAAATTTTAATGGCTTCTATTAAAGTTTGCTCTTTACATTGTGTTCTTTTTTAAGGAATGCCATAGTTCGTCCCTCTTTACAGTGTCAAATGCCTTTTCTAAGTCAATAAAACACAGGTGCAAGTCAATGTTTCTCTCAAGGAATGTTTCTATTATTTGTCTAATTGTAAATATGTGGTCTTGCAACTCTTCCTGGTATAAATCCACTCTGATGTTCTTCAATCTGATCCTCTACTTTTTTCCTTAGTCTCATTTCCAGTGTCCTTTTCCAGAACGATGAGTACAAATTTTCCTGGTACGTTTGAGCATTCCATAGTTGATCCTTTCTTGATGTATTGGTACTACTGTTCCCTTTTTCCAGTCGTCTGGCACCTGTTTTGACTTCCATGCTTGTTGACATATTGCATGTAGTAGTTTGTCTGCCTCTCTCCCTTGGGTTTTTACCATTTCTGGATAAACTTGATCTGCTCATGGGGCTTTTCCTAATTTCATTTTTCTTATAACTGTTTGGATTTCTTCCATTGAGATATCACATCTTCAGTTGTCTCCTCTGGATTACTTGATACTCTTACTAATTGATCTGCACCCTTGTTTCATATGTTCTGGAGGGATTATGTAATTGTTGAAAATACTTTCTCCATGTTTCCATGATTTCGCTGTCTTCTTTCATTATTTCTCCTTTGGCGTTCTTAATTTGTCGTATTGGACATGCTTTGGTCTTTCTCATGCTCTTCATTGCTCCCCAGACAGATTTTGATTTCCTTGATAGCTTTCTTGAAGTCTTTGTCCAAACTCTTCCCATTGTTCCTGTTTTGCTTTCCTCACTTCCTCTTTGGCGATAGTTCTTTTACTCACGTAATTTATCCTATCCTCTGGCCTCTTTGTTTGCAAGTATTTCTTCCAGGCATCCTTTTTTCTTTGATCTTGTCTTAACAGTCTCATTCCACCATGCTGTTCTTTTCCTATCTCCTTTAATTTGTTTCCCACCACAGACCTCTTCAGTACAACTGAGGAATGTTTCTTTATACATTTGCCACTTTTCTTCTATTGTGCTATCATTCAGATCCATCTGCCTTTCACTGATAGATCTTTTTATCCTAGATTGGTATATCTGTTTTACTACTGGTTTATTTAGTTCCTCTATTTTGAGTTTAGTAGCTTTCTTCTTTTCCTTTTTCTGTTTGTTTTCTTCAGTTAATAATCTCATTTTGGCAATCACTAGGTGATGATCACTAAATATTTCAGCTCCTCTGTTTACTCTTGCATCCATTGTACTGTAAAAAAGGGAGCTGCTAACTATTATGTAGTCTATGATTAACTTTTCAAACCTGTCTTTCATTTACTCTTGTATTTTTGTGGATATCTTTATGAGGAAAAAAGTTTGGCTATTTTCATGTTATTCTTTAGGCAAAAATCAATATTAGTCTCTCTCCATTTGGATAAGTTGTTGTCTCTCCTTCTTTACCTATTACTCCTCCTGATGTTTCTACATTGTTGCCTACTCTAGCGTTTAAATCTCCTAAAAACATTAATTCCTGTTTGGGTTTGAGATTCTCTGCAGCTTTTTGTAAATCATTTTCGAAGATATCTTTTTCTTCTTTGTTGCGCCTTTGTTTGGTCCATAAGCTATTAATAATTTAATTTCTCTTCCTTTGGTTTAATATTTTCCTATAATAGCCGTTGGCTTACTAATTTCAACTTTCTAGTAGCATTTCTTGCCTTTTATGCATTAGGAGGCCTACTCCTGCTTTATCTCTATCTTTGACATCTACTCCTGAGAAGATTAAAGTATGATTTGGTCCTACATTTTCTATTCCTTGTCCTTTCTTCTTTGTTTTCTAGTAATAGCCAAAATATCTACTTTGAATTTGTCCATTTCTTCAGCTAATTCTAACTTTCCTTCCATTTAATTGCCCTAACATTTCATGTTCCAAAATCACAGTCTGTGTTCGCTTCCAGAATTTCGTTGAAAGGCAGCAGGTTGTTATTTTCTGTCATGGTTAAATCCCTTAGCTCTTGTCAGTCAATGTGGTTTGCAAGGCATCAGGTTGTTTCTTTCAGGGTTAACTCCCTTAGCCTTTGGACAGCCAAGACCTACCTGCAAGGTAGCAGGAGGCTTGTGGAGGGCTGGATCATCTACTCCCCGTACAGGTGCTTACCTATCCACTGCCCGGATAAAGAAACTTCTACAAATTTTTAACAGCAGGAAACATAGGAAAATGCTGCCACTTTGGAAAAAGGCTGTCCTCACACATATTCACAAACAGGAAAGCTCAGAAATGAGAACAGCAGTTATCGCCCCATCAGCCTCGATTTGTTGTCTATTCAAATTAACGGAGAGGATAATCAATGCAAGACTCATGTGGTTTCTTGAGAGCAAAACATTCTAATGAAAGAGCAAGGAGGATTTAGAAAATACAGATCAACGAAGGCCAAGTGACATATAATATAGCTCTAGAAATTGAAGAAGGCTTCCATAACAAAAAATAAAACATTAGTTGTCTGGGTGGACATGGAAAACAGTCTATTTGAGTTTGACCGAGTATGGAGAACTAGACTGTTGAGCTCGAACTGTTGAAAATAGGAATAAATTGACGAAGATGCAATCACAATGGGTATCTTTTTCACGGAGGCCAACCATGTAGAAAATACAATGAAAGCCAGTTAATAGTCTGGCTTCAAGATGGAAACAATGCGCTATATTACAATGGATACCTGGACACTCAGATTGCAATGATGGAAATCAAACTAAACGGTCTCTGTCATTGACCTTCGAGGACGAGAAGACAATCACTGGCTGTCTGCAATCATGGAAATAAAGCTATAACCTCAAAGACTCCATTCACCAACTTGACAGAAAAGTCCCAGGTTACACTATTCAGACTCGACTGGGCACAACCGTCTCAATCAACATACGTAATGCTATCTGAAAGTTGGGGAATCAGCAGGATGTGAGTGTGTGAGCACGCCACTAAACTATAAAGCAGAAGTAGTCTGCTATGGAGATCAGAAGCCAGAGACACATCTGGTCTCTGGGAGTCTGCAGCTTCAATCATGGAGACACGCTTCTGATCTTCGATGATGTGATGAAGAAGAAGAAGAAGAAGAAAAAGAAGAAGAAGAAGAAGAGGAAAGAAGAAGAAGAAGAAGAAGAAGAAGAAGAAGAAGAAGAAGAAGAAGAAGAAGAAGAAGAAGAAGAAGAAGAAGAAGAAGAAGAAGATGAGGAAGAAGAAGAAGATTATCAATATTGAAAAAGAAAATGACATCTCACAATGGGTAGCAGATCTTTTTCAACGGAGGACAATACAAGGTAATCATTTTAGGAGCATGAGATACTAGGCAAAGTTTAAAAATACAACCGATGAAGAGACAGTTGGTTTACATGCTTGTCGTCCTGGCAGTCGCATTCCGCTTCAACAGCCGCAATTATTTCCAAAGTTTTCAACACAATTCTTCTATATTACAATGGATTTTTTAAAGGGAGAAACTTTTATTAAAAGTTAAACTTGATGGGAATGAGTGTGCAGATAATTGCTCGCGAAAAAAGGTTCGAGTATGCCCAATTTACAGGTGTAATGTTTTCTAAATTCAATTCAATTCAATCATCTTTATGAATCGAAAGAAGAAAATTATATTTGACAATTTCATCAAGAATACATCAATGTCAAATTTAACAATCATTAAATGGGGAAAGAAAGTCAAGATAAAAAGGTAGATAGTGCGGTAACAATACCCAAAGAGACAAATCTCCATACACCAACTTATCATAAATGACTCCTAAAGTCCCAGGTTTTACACTATTCAGACTCAGGACTGGGCACAACATTTCGTCTCCATCAACATACGTATCGCTATCTGAAACTACTTGTTTAGGGTACCGGTATTGGGAATCAAGTCAGAAGTGAGTGTGGAGCGCCCCAAGAAGAACACTGAAAATATTTTCCAGCAGTGTCCGCTCCACACATCAGAGAGAACAGTGATATGGCCGGGAGAGACACCTCTGGTTAAGAAAAGCTATTATACGGCCTATAGACTATGGAGAGTCTGCAAAAAGACTTTTGTTCATGGAGACAACCCGCATCCTGATCTGATCCTAGGCAGAGAGATCGAAGAAGAAGAAGAAGAAGAAGAAGAAGAAGAGAAAGAAGAAGAAGAAGAAGAGAGAGAGGGAGAGAAGAAGAAGAAGAAGAAGAAGAAGAGAGAAGAAGAAGAAGAAGAAGAAGAAGAAGAAGAAGAAGAAGAAGAAGGGAAGAAGAAGAAGAAGATTCATCAATCAGTAGATTATTGAAAAAGAAAATGAAACCGGGACAGCTGGGAGAGGGAGACACAGGGAGGGAGCAGATCTCACAATGTGACAATGGACAGAGACAAGGTAATCATTTTAGAGAGATGAGATTTACCCGTGGCAAAGTTTAAAATATAGATCTGCCACTATGAGGGGTGGTTAGAGACAGCTGAGAAATACATGATTGAAAATCGTCCTGGCAAATCACCGCTCAACGACAACTGAACATAGTGCATTTCCAAAGGTATTCATGATGATTCCACTTTATTTAGTGGATTTTATCAGAACAAATCCAATATTGAGTGTTAAACTCATTACTGCTTTGAAGTGGACACGCCTTGATAATTGCTCTTCAAAAATCTTATATTATCTGGGATGATTTAAAAGTTACAACAACCCGCATTTGGATAATTAAATTCAATTCAATTCAATCATCCTTTATGAATACTTATATGTAATCAATTTCCGTTTGATAATTTATAAATACATCAATACGAATTAAAAACAAATTTAACTTAAGTTAATCATTAAATGTTATACCATAAACAACCATTGGAGAAATTCAGCTAGGCTTATAAACGGAGAGATCAACTTATCATAAATCGTTCATTCTCCTCCCTCCATAAATTTCCATTTTTAAACATTGGAAGTAAAATGACATTGGGTGTTGGCAGGCTTATGGTCACTTCGTATGACATTTCAAAGAAAGTAGTTCAAATATACATTTGACTGTGATTTTAAATGTATAAGTCGACCGCCTCTACTACTTGTTTAGGGTAACCGGTATGGGACAAAGAGGCGCTAAGTCTAAGTCTAAGTCATCAGAAGTAAGGACGTCGAAGACGGAAGAAGAGAAGCCAAACAAAGTACATGTCACCAATGTCACCAATGTATAACTCGACCGAGTGCTTCGAATTATTTTAACTGGTCATGCTATTGCTAACGAAGGTTCCAAAGTGTCTAGCAACACAATATCGTTATAGACGTTACATTAAATGATTTAGCAACACAATATTGTGTTCTGTCGTCATTAGGTTAACACAATTTCTGTTAGAAAAATGATAGAGAACACAATGATGATTTAAAATAAAATGAAAACAAATTTAATTCATATTATTTATGAGCAACACAATATCGTTATAGAGCGATTTTCATCGACACATGCCGAGAAGATAACAAATTAGTTCTCATATAGAATACTTTACCTGTAATACAAACTAAATTCCATCACGGTGAGTAAATGTTATACCTGAAAATTCCATGCTTATAAACGGCGTCATGCTTCCATGACGAGCAACAATATACATAAACAGTTCCATTATTTGAATGAAAGCAAAAACTCACTGAAACTTTATAGCAATTCATAGACACATGACGAGCAACACAATATCAATAGACGTCATTAAAATGACTAGCAACACAATATCGTTATAGGCGTCGTCACATATCAGACGTGTCCTAGCAACACAATATCGTTTAGGCGTCATTAAATGATGAGCAACACAATATCGTTATAGACGTCATTAAAATGATGAGCTATCGTTATAGGCGTCATTAAATGACTTAACACAATATCGTTATAGACGTCATCAAAATGACGAGCAACACAATATCGTTATAGGCGTCATTAAAATGACTAGCAACACAATATCGTTATAGACGTCATCAAATGACGAGCAACATAATATTTGTTATAGACGTCATTAAATGACGAGCAACACAATATCGTTATTATAGACGTCATCAAAATGAGCAACACAATATCGTTCTAGGCGTCAACACAATATCGTTATAGGCGTCATTAAAATGACTAGCAACACAATATCGTTATAGGCGTCATTAAAATGACTAGCAACACAATATCGTTATAGACGTCATCAAAATGACGAGCAACACAATATCGTTATAGGCGTCATTAAAATGACTAGCAACACAATATCGTTATAGACGTCATTAAAATGACGAGCAACACAATATCGTTATAGACGTCATCAAAATGACTAGCAACACAATATCGTTATAGACGTCATTAAAATGACGAGCAACACAATATCGTTATAGACGTCATTAAAATGACTAGCAACACAATATCGTTATAGACGTCATTAAAATGACGAGCAACACAATATCGTTATAGACGTCATTAAAATGACTAGCAACACAATATCGTTATAGACGTCATTAAATGACTGAGCAACACAATATCGTTATAGGCGTCATTAAAATGACTAGCAACACAATATCGTTATAGATCGTCATTAAAATGATGAGCAACACAATATCGTTATAGGCGTCATTAAAATGACTAGCAACACAATATCGTTATAGACGTCATTAAAATGACGAGCAACACAATATCGTTATAGACGTCATCAAAATGACGAGCAACACAATATCGTTATAGACGTCATTAAAATGACTAGCAACACAATATCGTTATAGACGTCATTAAAATGACTAGCAACACAATATCATTATAGACGTCATTAAAATGACTAGCAGCACAATATCGTTATAGACGTCATTAAAATGACTAGCAACACAATATCGAGATCGTTATAGGCGTCAAAATGACGAGCAACATGAGATCGTTATATACATCATCAAAATTGACAAGCAACACGAGATCGTTATAGACTATGACATCATTAAAATTGACAAGCAACACGAGATCGTTATATACATCATCAAAATTGACAAGCAACACGAGATCGTTATAGACTATGACATCATTAAAATTGACAAGCAACACGAGATCGTTATAGACTATGACATCATTAAAATTGACAAGCAACACGAGATCGTTATAGACTATGACATCATTAAAATTGACAAGCAACACGAGATCGTTATAGACATCATCAAAATTGACGAGCAACAGAAGATCGATATTAGACATCATTAAAATTGACGAGCAACAGAAGATCGATATAGACATTATCAAAATTGACGAGGAACACGAGATCGATATAGACATTATCAAAATTGACCAGCGCTCATCTGAATAGGATAGACCCAACCCGTGACCCAACCTGTCGTTGGTGCGGTGACCCGTCCGAAAACCCTGAACATGTGCTTGTTAAATGTCCATCTCTGAGGAAGTTGAGATCGAGGTGGCTCCTGAAGGAACCCACGCTGGGCAATTGTTTGTACGTTACTTGCAGGGCAGCTACGAAAAACGGCGTCGTTCTGCAAACCACCATCTGGGGTGAGAGACAGGATTGACGCCAATCAGCGACCGAAACTTTCTGCTGCCAAGGATCCCGGGGAGCTCGCAGCTTTCACACGCTTTCGATGATGTGACGAGCAACAGAAGATCGATATAGACACTATCAAAAATGACGAGCAACAGAAAATCGATATAGACATTATCAAAATTGACAGGCAACAGAAAATCGATATAGACACTATCAAAATTAACAAGCAATAGAAAAATCGATATAGACATTATCAAAATTGACGAGCAACAGAAAATCGATATAGACATTATCAAAATTGACGAGCAACAGAAAATCGATATAGACATTATCAAAATGACGAGCAACAGAAAATCGATATAGACATTATCAAAATTGACAGGCAACAGAAGATTATAGACACTATCAAAATTGACGAGCAACAGAAAATCGATATAGACATTATCAAAATTGACGAAATCGATATAGACATTATCAAAATTGACGAGCAACAGAAAATCGATATAGACATTATCAAAATTGACGAGCAACAGAAAATCGATAAATTATAGACAAAATTGACGAGCAACAGAAAATCGATATAGACATTATCAAAATTGACGAGCAATCAGAAAATCGATATAGACATTATCAAAATTGACGAGCAACAGAAAATCGATATAGACATTATCAAAATTGATGAGCAACAGAAAATCGATATAGACGTTATCACAATTGACGAGCAATAGAAAATCGATATAGACATTATCAAAATTGACAGGCAACAGAAAATCGATATAGACACTATCAAAATTAACGAGCAATAGAAAATCGATATAGACATTATCAAAATTGATGAGCAACAGAAAATCGATATAGACATTATCAAAATTGACGAGCAACAGAAAATCGATATAGACATTATCAAAATTGACAGGCAACAGAAGATCGATATAGACACTATCATCAAAATTGACGAGCAACAGAAAATCGATATAGACATTATCAAAATTGACGAGCAACAGAAAATCGATATAGACCTTATCAAATTGACGAGCAACAGAAAAATCGATATAGACATCATCCAAATCGACGAGCATCTGCCATCAAATACCAGCATTTCTTCCTTTATATATCTAACAGTTCGGTCAGTGGACAGGTGCGGGGATTAGGCAGCCCCGCCCTCCGTGGATCTCCTGCTGCCTTGCAGGCGAGTCTTAGCTGAGCAAACAAAAAGCTAAGGGAGTTAACCCTGGCAGAAAACAACTTGCTGCCTTGCAGGTCGGTCTTGGTTGACCAACGGCTAAGGGAGTTAAGTTGACAGAAAATGACAACCTGCTGCCTTGCGTGCTTGTTTTGAGCAACCAAAAAGCTATGGGAGTTAGCCCTGACAGAAAAATAACAAGGTCTGGTAGGGGCCTCAAGGGCAACCCCACCATCTACCTAGGTACAATGGGCCAATCCTCTGCTTATCCAAAACCAAACTGATTCAAAGAAATACATGTAATGATATACCCAGATTGAACTTTTCGAGGACGACTCTGGAAAAGAACACGGACTGTGATTTTTGAACATGGAATATTAGGGAAATAAATGGAACAGAGTTAGAATTAAGAAGAAATGGCAAAATTCAAAGTAGACATTTTGGCAATTACAAAACAAAGAATAAAGGACAAGGAATAGAAAATGTAGGACCAGACCAAATCATACTTTAATTTTCTCAGGAATAGATGTCAAAGATGAGCTAGAGCATAAAAAAAGGCAAAAAATCTACTAGAAAGTTGAAATTTACAAGCCCAGGGCTATTAGAGATAATTATTAAACCAAAAGGAAGGAAATTAAATTATTAGTAAATTATGGACCAAACGAAGATGCCACCGAAGAAAAAGATATCTTCGAAAACGATTTACAAATGTCTACAGAGAATCTCAAACCCAAACAGGAAACTAATGGTTTTAGGAGATTTAAACGCTTGAGTAGGCAACGATGTACAAACGTCAGGAGACGTAATAGGTAAAGAAGGAGAGACAACAACTTCTCCAAATGGAGAGACTAATATTTTTTCCCTAACGAATAACATATAGATAGCCAACATATTTTTTCCTCATAAAGATATCCACAAATATACAGGAGTAAATGAAGACAGATTTGAAAAGGCAGTGATAGATTACATATTAGTTAGCAGCTCCCTTTTTTTACAGTACAATGGATGCAAGAGTAAACAAAGGAGCTGACATATTTAGTGATTATCACCTAGTGATTGCCAAAATGAGATTAATAACTGAAGAAAACAAACAGAAAGGGAAAGAGAAAAGCTTCTTAACTCAAAAAATAAAAAAACCCTAAATAAACTAACATTAAAACAGATATACCAATCCAGGATTAAAAAAATATATCAGTGAAAGGAAGATGGACCTGAGTGATAGCACAATAGAAGAAAAGTGGCAAATGTAAGCAAAGAAACATTCCTCGGTTGTACTGAAGAGGTCTGTAGTAGGAAACGTATTAAAGGAGATAGAAAAAGAACAGCATGGTTGAATGAGAATGTCAAGACTAAGATCAAAGAAAAAGAAGGATGCCTGGAAGGAAAACTTGCAAACAAAGAGGCCAGAGGATAGATAGATTACGAGTAACAGAACTATCGCCAAAGAGGAAGCTAGGAAAGCAAAACAGGAACAATGGGAAGAGTTTGGACAAAGACTCCAAGAAATCTATTAAGGAAATCAAAACTGTCATGGGAGCAATGAAGAGCATGAGAAAGACCAAATCATGCCCAATAGACAAATTAAGAATGCCAAAGGAAAATAATGAAAGAAGACGGAGAAATCATGAAACGCGGAGAACATATTTTCAACAATGACATAATCCCTCCAGAACATATGAAACAAGGTGCAGATCAATTAGTAAGATTAACAAGCAATCCAGATGAGACAGCGGAAGATGTAGATATTTCCATGGAAGAACTCCAAACGGCTATAAGAAAAGCGAAATTAGGAAAGGCCCTAGGAGCAGATCAAATATATCCAGAAATGGTAAAAACCAAGGAGAGAGGTAGACAAAACTACCGTACTACATGCACATGTCAACAAGCATGGAAGTCCAAACAGGTGCCAGACGACTGGAAAAAAAGGAACAGTAGAACCAATAAACAAGAAAGGATCAACTATGGAATGCTCAAACTTAGCGTACCAGCAAAGTATATGCCAGATTCTGGAAATGAGACTAATGAAAAGAGTCGAGGATCAGACTGAAGAACACCAACGTGGGCTTAGACCAGGAAGAAGTCTACAAGACCACATATTTACAATTAGACAAATGATAGAAAAATCTCGAGAGAAACATTGACTCTGCTCCTGTATTTTATTGACTTAGAAAAAACATTTGACACTGTGAGAAAGGATGAACTATGGCATTCTCTTAAAATTAAAAGAACACAATGTAGAGCAAAATTTAATAAAAGTCATTAAAAAGTTTTTACAATAAACCAACACGTGCAGTGAGAGTAGCTTGAAATGTATCGGAAGAATTTAATGTAGATATAGGAGTAAGACAGTGTTGTGTTCTAAGTCCTCTTTTGTTTATCATATTTACGGATTCAATCGCGAAGGTATCTTCAAAAAGGAAGAAAATGAATGTAGCTATATTGTAGCTCAAACCAGTAAATGTATCAATGCTTTCATTTGCTGATGATTTAGTTATGTTTGAAAATCAGAAAGGGACCTCCAGTCGAATATCAACATCATGAGTAATGAATTAGATAAAAGAGGAATGAGAGTAAATGCAAAGAAAACCAAAACAATGTTAGTAACTAGAAACTAATACACAAAATCTTAAATTGGGCAGGGAGAATTTAGAACAGGTTCAAAGCTACAATTACCTAGGAGTAGTGATTAACTAAGACAGGAAACTAAGAGAAAAATCAGCTAGAGAATCCATAAAGTAATTGCAATATATAGCCATCTAGGAAAGGCATTTGCAGGCAAACAAGAATTGTCAATAAAAACCGAAAATGGCAGTATACAACACAGTGTATTGTTCTACTCTCCTCTATGACAGTGAAACCTGGACCTTAGACAGAGGAATACAGTAGAGTACAGGCAGCTGAAATGAAATATCTAAAAATAGTAGTAGGAAAACTAAAAGATACAAAATCAGAAACACAACAATAAGATCAAACCAAAGCAGAGATGACTAAGATGTGGACATAGTTTGGGCATGTAAACAGAACGAGTGACAATAAAATAGCTATATCAGTAGACATTGTTTAAACTCAAGGTAAAAGATCGAAGGGCAGACCGGAGAAAGTGGGAAGAAGATATAAAAGAGGCATTAAAGCGAAGAAATTTAACTTTCACGGAAGGAAGCCTTTAAATGCTAGGACATGACAGCTTGGAGAAAGATCATTTCGGGCATCTAAACTCAGATAGAAGATAAAATGGGAGTTGATAAAGAAAGAAAGAATAGTCTAACAGTGTATATTAGGTCGAATAGGGTCCAATTATCCCGGAAATAGGGTTTCTCACTATTTAGGTTGAATACGACCCAAATATCTCGGATGTAAGCTGGGTCGATAGTAGGCTACACCTATATATTCCAGTACGATTTCAGTTTTTGAAAGGCCTGTTGTTACGTGTCCATGGTTCAGGTTTCACAATGACATTGACGTGTTTTGTGCTTCACGTTTGTTGACAAATTTTAGAATCTTTTTATTAAGACAATTACATAATATATCATATATGTAATAGCAAACGGATTAAGGGTAGGGTGGGGGGTGGGACCTGGATTGGCGAGTTTGGGACCAAAATGTTGACTTTCTGTTCGTTGCATCTTCGGGTAGAACGATGATTTATCTACAAGTTCATGGCAGAAAAATGTCCATAGGACGTATAATAGTGTAGGTAAAACAAGCCACAATTTTTACTTCAATTACCCAAATACTGACTGAGATGATGGCAGTAAAAACCGGTGTATTGGCGGCTAATCGCCAAATGTGGTAGGACCAGTTGTATATGCAAACACGCGCACAAGCATAGCAATATAGAGGAAAACACCCCGAAAAATTGGCCATTTTGACGTCTGTTTTCACCTAGATTTACAATTTTCTTTTCATTAGTAATATGCCAAAGACTGTGGAAAGAGTAAGGGGGCTGTTAGTGTTACGCGAAGGCCAACCCGCCTGAAGCGTTTGTTTTATGATATTTTCTTTTAATTTCTTTACTTGCATTTTTCTCGAAATGTATTTTATTTCACACTAAAATTCTATCTCCTCAGTCGTTTACCAAACTATTTGTATTATATTTAGCACACAGGTTCCTCTTTTGTTAGTGTTAATAGTTTTGTTTTGATATCTTGTAAACTTTTTTTGAGATAATATTTTTTCCTTATAAAAATGCCATTTTTGTACACGATATATATAACATTTATTTTCAAAAAATTCATAATAAATTTTTTTATAAAAAAATCGAAAAAATCCGGCGTCGCTCTTTAGATATTGAATAGAAAAGACGATTTGCACAGATTTTGAGTGATTTTATTCATAACTATGGAGGAAATATATTTTGAAAATTGGGTCAAAATTCAAGATGGTGGCAGTTTCTATGGCAGCCAAGGACGTTACAAAAT
>JAXRKP010000091.1:231240-233740 GCA_037039925.1 Doris montereyensis | reverse complement strand
TCTTCCGGTAGGGGTTTAGACGCCCAAAATGACGTTTCCAAAAATATCTTCCGGTATATTTTCTGACGTTTCTATCTTCCGGTATAAAAAATGACGTTTTTCTACCTTCCGGTATATGGGTTTAGACTTCCCAAAAAAATGACGTTTCTCCAGGCTTCCCTGTCCTGAAATTTTCTGTTTCCTTCCAAAAACGTTAAATTTCTATGCTTCAATCTTCTTCTAACTTTCTCCGAGGTTTGCTCTTCGATATTTTACCTTGAGTTTTAAAACTGTATACTGATATAGCTATTTTATTGTCATTCGTTCTGTTTACATGCCCAAACTATGTCCGTTGATGTATCTTAGTTTTTATGCCATCTGCTTTGGTTTGATCTCTTATTGTTGTGTTTCTGATTTTGTCTCTTTTAGTTTTCCCTACTACTCTTTTTAAACATTTCATTTCAGCTGCCTGTACTCTACCGTATTCCTACTGTCTAAGGTCCAGGTTTCGCTGTCATAGAGGAGAGTAGAACAATACGCTGCTTTGTATGCTGCCATTTTTGGTTTTTGTTGACAATTCTTGTTTACCTACAAATGCCTTTCCTAGATGTTTATATATTGCACTTGCCTTTTGGATTCTCTAACTGATTTCGTCTCTTAGTTTCCTGTCTGAGTTAATCATTACTCCTAGGTAATTGTAGCTTTGAATTTGTTTTAAATCTAAGATTTTGTACATTAGTTTCCATAGTTACTAGCATTGTTTTGGTTTTCTTTGCATTTACTCTCATTCGTCTTGTATTCGACTGAAGATCTCTTTCTGATTTTCCAAATAGAACTAAATCATCAGCAAATGAAAGCATTAATACATTTACTGGTTTGAGCTTCTACATACCTACATTCAATTTCTTCCTTTTTGAGTATGCCTTTGACTGAACCCATAAATGTGATAAACAAAAGAGGACTTAGGATGCAACCCTGTCTTACTCCTATATCTACATCCAAATCTTCAGATACATTTCAAGCTACTCTCACTGCATATGCTGGTTTATTGTCAAAACTTGTAATGGCTTTTATTAAATTTTGCTCTACATTGTGTTCTTTAAGGAATGCCATAGTTCGTCCCTCCTCACACTGCCAAATACCTTTCCTAGGTCAATAAGGCACATGTGGAAGTCAAACATTTTCTCATTAAATGTTTCTATTATTGTCTAATTGTAAATATGTGGTCGTATAGACTTCTTCCCGGTCTAAATTCACTCTGGTGAACCTCTATTCTTTTCATTAGTCTCATTTCCAGAATCCTGGCATCTCCTTTTCCTGGACGGTAAGTAGTGATATCCCTCTATAGTTTGAGCATTCCATAGTTGATCCTTTCTTGTGTATTGGTACTACTGTTCCTTTTCTCCAGTCGTCTGACACCTGTTTTGACTTACTTCCATGCTTGATGACATATTGCCTATAATAGGTTGTCTGCCTCTCTCCCTTGGTTTTTTACCATTTCTGGATAACATTGATCTGCTCCTAGGGCCCTTCTTAATTTCACTTTTCTTATAAACTGTTGTATTTCTTCCATTGAGATATATACATCTTCAGCTGTCTCCTCTGGATTACTTGTCACTCTTACTAATCGATCTGTACTCCTTGTTTCATATGTTCTGGGAGTATTATGTAATTGTTGGAAATACTTTCTCCACGTTTCCATGATTTCGCTGTCTCCTTTCATTATGTCTCCTTTGGCGTTCTTAAATTGTATTGGTCATGCTTTGGTCTTTCTCATACCTTCATTGCTCCCCATAACAGCTTTTGATTTCCTTGATAGCTTTCTTGAAGTTCCTTTTTTGTTTGTTTTCTTCAGTTAATAATTTCATTTTGGCAATCAGTAGGTGATGATTCACTAAATGTTTCAGCTCTTCTGTTTACGCTTGCATCCATTCTGCTGTAAAAAGGGAGATGCTAACTATTATGTAGTCTATCATTTACTTTTCACATCTATCTTCATTTACCTAAGGTGTCAACTATTTTCATGTTATTCTTTAGGAAAAATCTATTATTCTCTCTCCTGGAGAAGTTGTTGTCTCTCCTTCTTACCTATTACTGCTCCTAATGTTTCTACATTGTTGCCTACTCTAGCGTTTAAATCTCCTAAAACCATTATTTCATCTTTGGGTTTGAGATTTTCTGCTGCTATTTGTAAATCGTTTTGGAAGAGATCTCTGGTGCTATCTTTGTTTGGTCCATAAGCTATTAATAATTTGATTTCTCTTCCTTTTATTTTAACATTTACTTCTAATAGACGTGGGATTATAAGTTTTTCAACTTTTCTAGTAGCGTTTTCTTGCCTTTTTGTGCATTACAAGTCATATTCGTGCTCTAGTTCTATCTTTGACATCTACTCCTCAGAAGATTAAAGCATGATTTGGTCCTACATTTTGTATTCCTTGTCCTTTTTCTTTGTTTCTATAATGGCCGCAATGTCTGCTTTGAATGTTTTATTCCATTTATTGCACTAATATTCCATGTT
>JAXRKP010000091.1:205000-224166 GCA_037039925.1 Doris montereyensis | reverse complement strand
ATTCGTTCTCTATCATTTCTTCTTTCTAGACCCAGTGAGATATAGATCTAGTCTTACATTTATCCTATCATTTCTTCTTTCTAGACCCAGTGAGATATAGATCTAGTCTTATATTTATCCTATTTTTTCGCTCTTGTTTCCCATCTCCATGTCTCTCTCTTTCTTTCTTCCCTTTTTCTTTCTTTCTCCCCCCCCCTCTCTCTCTCTCTCTCTCTCTCTCTCTCTCTCTCTCTCTCTCTCTCTCTCTCTCTCTCTCTCTCTCTCTCTCTCTCTCTATATATATATATATATATATATATATATATATATATATATATATATATATATATATATATATATATTTCTCTCCTTCCCTCTATCTCCTTCTCACCTTTTATTACTTATTTTATTTTTTCATATTTTTATTTCATTCTAGATCTGAACCTTCCACTCTCGCTCATTCTTCCTGCCCCCTCTATATGTTTCTTATCATCACTGTCTTTTTTCTTCTTTCTTTCTCCTTTATGTTTTCTTCGACATCATTGTGTGATGCCTGAGAGTAGTATAGATCTGGACTCTAGATATTTCTCGTTGTTGTCTGACGAAGGGTTATACCCGAAATGTCACGTGTTTGTTCTGTCTTTATTAGTAGAGTTGTCACTAATTGTCATATTTCGCCTTTGACTTCACTCCACTGTGGCTCCTTCGTAGTATATATGAAAGGCATATCAATCCCTGCCAGAAAACAACCTGCTGCCTTACAGGCCGGTCTTGAATTGACATTAAATAGGCTAAGGGAGTTAACCCTGACAGAAAATAACAACCTGCTGCCTTGCAGACTGGTCTTGAATGACTAAAGGCTAAGGGGGTTAACCCTGGCAGAAAATAACAAGGCCCGGTAGGGGGCCTCAAGGTGGCAGCCCCACCATCTACCTAGGCTACAGTGGGCGAATCCCCTGCTTTTCCAAAACCAAAATGATTCAGAGAAGTAAAAGAAATACAACCGGCTTGGATCTTTGGAAGACGAACTTGGAAACGAACACGGACTGTGATTTTTGGAACATGGAACGTTAGGGCAATAAATGGAAAAGAGTTAGAATTAGCTGAAGAAATGGAAAAATTCAAAGTAAATATTTTGACCATTACAGAAACAAAGAAAAAGGAAAAGGAATAGAAAATGTAGGGGACTGAATCATATTTTAATCTTCTCAGGAGTAGATGCCAAAGTTAAAGCTAGAGCAGGAGTAGGCCTTCTAGTGCATAAAAGGCATGAAAAGCTACTAGAAAGTTGGAAATTTATAAGCCCACGGCTATTAGAGGTAAATATTAAACCAAAAGGACGAGATATTAAACTATTAATAGCTTATGGACCAAACGAAGACGCAACTAAAGAAGAAAATGATATCTTCGAAAATGATTTACAAATAGATGCAGAAATCTTAAATCCAAACAGGAACTAATGCTTTTAGAGATTTAAACGTTAGAGTAGGCAACAATGTAGAAACGTCAGGAGGAGTAATAGGTAAAGGAGAGACAACAGCTTCTCCAAATGGAGAGAGACTAATAGATTTTTGCCTAAAGAATAACATGAAAATTGTAAAACACCTTTTTTCCTCATAAAGATATCCACAAATATACAAGAGTAAATGAAGACAGGTATGAAAAGTCAATCATAGACTACATAATAGTTAGCAGCTCCCTTTTTTACAGTACATTGGATGCAAGAGTAAACAGAGGAGCATAAATATTTAGTGATCATCCCTTGGTGATTGCCAAAATGAGATTACTGACTGAGAAAAACAAACAGAAAATGAAAGAGAAGAAAGCTACTAAACTCAAAATAGAGGAATTAAATAAACCAGTAGTAAAACAGGTATATCAATCTAGGATAAAACGATTTATCAGTGAAAGACAGATGGATCTGAATGATAGCACAATAGAAGAAACGTCGCAGATGTATAAAGAGACACTCCTCAATTGTACTGAAGAGGTCTGTGGTAGGAAACAAATTAAAGGAGGAGGAAAAGAACAGCATGGTGGAATGAGAATGTCAAGACTAAGATCAAATAAAAAAGAAGGATGCCTGGAAGAAATACTTGCAAAAAAAGAGACCAGAGGATAGGATAGATTACGTGAATAAAAGAACTATCGCCAAAGAGGAAGTGAGGAAAGCAAAACAGGAACAATGGGAAGAGTTTGGACAAAGACTTCAAGAAAGCTATCAAGGAAATCAAAAGTTGTTCTGGGAGCAATGAAGAGCAGGAGAAAGATAAGAAAGACCAAAGCATGCCCAATACGACAAATTAAGAATGCCAAAGGAGAAATAATGAAAGAAGACAGCAAAATCATGGAAATGTGGAGAAAGCATTTTCACCAATTACATAATCCCTCCAGAACATATGAAACAAGGAGTAAAGATCAATTAGTAAGAGTAATCAAGTAATCTGAAGATGTAGATATATCAATGGAAGAACTCCAAACAGCTATAAGAAAAATGAAATTAGGAAAAGCCCCAGGAGCAGATCAAGTTTATCCAAAAATGATTAAAAACCAAGGAGAGAGGGCAGACAAACTACTTCATGCAATATGTCAACAATGGAAGTCCAAACAGATGCCAGACGACTGGAAAAGGGAACGATAGTACCAATACATAAGAAAGGATCAACTATGGAATGCTCAAACTACAGAGGGATATCACTACTTAGCTGCCCAAGAGAAGTATATGCCAGGATACTGGAAATGAGACTAAGGAAAAGAGTAGAGGATCAGATTGAAGAACATCAGAGTGGATTTAGACCAGGAAGATGTGTACAAGACCACATATTTACAATTAGACAAATAAGAGAAAAATTCCTTGAGAGAAACATTGACTTGCACCTGTGTTTTATTGACTTAGAAAAGGCATTTGACACTGAGAGGAGGGACGAACTATGGCATTCCTTAAAGAACACAATGAAAGAAGCCGTCAAAAGTTTTTACAATACAAGCATATTAAAAAGTAGCTGGAAACATATCTGCAGAATTTGATGTAGATATAGGAGAGTAAAACAGAGTTGTGTCGTAAGTCCTCTTTTGTTTATCACATTTATGGATTCAGTCATCAAGTATCTCCAAACATGAAGATATAGATAAGACCTGTGAGCTAAGGCAGTACTAATCTGTCGTCTTTCATTGCTGATGATTTAGTTGTTTGGAAATCAGAAAAGGGACCTCCTGTCAAATATCAACGCAATGGATATTGAATTAATAAAAGAGATGAGTAAATGTAAAACAAAAACAATGCTAGTCACTAGGAAGCTAAAACACACAATCTTAAATTAAGCAGGAAATTTAGACAGATTCAGCTACAATTGCTTGAGGTAATGATGCTGGAAGGAAGAAATTCTTAAATCCAGACAGAGAATCAAAGACAGTGACCTTAATCATCTGAAGGTATTTGTAGGTAAGCAGAACCATCCTTAAAAAGCCAAAAATGACAGTATACAACACAGTTTATTGTCTCTGTCTGGCAGTGAAGTACTGGACCTTAAACGGTAGGAAATTACGATCATACCAAACCTCCTATATACCTTAAGATCACTGCAATTCACGGATGGGGTAATTTGGCGATTAATAACAATAATTTATAAATGTGTACGTTTATTGGTGTCACTTATAGGCGATGGCAAAGCTGGTCAAAAGTGGACGCAATTCATTGGAACTCGGTAGTCCAGAGGCAAGGTGTCGGCTTCTCAACCAAAATAGTCGTGGGTTCAAGTCCTGGCGCGACAGGTTGAAACATTTTCTCGACTTTTTCTCGAGTAAAACGTACCCGATCCCCCCCCTGTGCGCCTGGTTAAGGTAGGTGGATCGACATTTAGGCCTACCGGAGACGGATGATAAAAGGAGGTTCCGTGGGCAGGTCATAACACTGTGCATGTTAAAGATTCTTTGGCTGCGTATAGGGCAGTCTGGGCAAAATTAACGATCTTACTAAAAACCCCGATTCCACCTTGGCAAAATCAAATCAAATCAAGAATACAATTCATTCGCATGGGCGCAAAAGCTGTGTCAACATCTAAGTCAAGTGGTACATTGTTCTCCCTAACATCCTGCTAAGGTGGGGGGGGGGGGGGGGAAGGGGGGGTCCTGAGCCCGTTTTTAAAAAATGATTTGAAATAGACAATTTTAACCACTACCTACTTGGCATGTCTAAATTAGCTGAAAAAGATATTGTATTTTTTTATCATATGGTTGCCATGGGAACACCGCCATCTTGGATTTTCAATGCGGAAATGACAACTTCATTTCAAATAGGCTTTTTCATTTATAAATAAAATTGGCTACATTTTTGCACACACGTTATTTGATTCAATATCTAGGCTCACCCAGTAGATTTTAGGATAAATGAAACGGTTTTCATTTTATGAATTTTTTGAAAATGCATATAGCAACCTTTCTAATTTTTGGCAAATTTAATCACGCAAAAATTCGTTTGCGAAAAAGCTAATGGCAGAATTTTAAAATTTATTTTTATAGATGTTATATACCAAATTTGGGGCAATCAGACAATGAATAAAAAAGTAGATCGCATATCACAGTCAAAAAGTAACATTTTGAGAAATCGCATTTTAAACATCTTTTACGTTATGTCAACGTTTTTTCGCATATAAACCTATAAAAGAATGATATAATACATTGAAACATCATACAATCACAAGGGGCTCTCACATACTTCATGTCGACCCCATTTCAACTGCTCCAGATCTCTTATATTCATGTAGGGATGGCATTTTTCTTATAACAGGTGCGCATAATGTTTCCCGTAATATTCGGCCGATCTAAGCGAATATTGACAATATTTAATCAAAAGCAGATTCTTCAGATAGCATACCTTGTGGTAATTAGAAATGAGTGCCAAACTTAGACACTATTTCCGGTTTTTATAGTACAGCCGATGTGTTGAAGGTTAGGCCGGTATCATTTCTAAAAAAAACCGTATAAAATGAAAGAATCAATACTGAGCCTTTATTATGGTATGCATACACCTTAAACACTTTAGATTAGAATACTTAGTTCAATCACCGCGTGACCGTGTTAGAGAGGTGAGACGCCGTGCGATAACGGGGAATCCCAGTACATTGAGCGCTAGCTTTCACACAATTTAATAACATCTGATAATCAAGGTGGAACACGTTAATTAATGTGCACCAGGAATGTAGCTTTCCAAATTAAAAATCCATTTTTGCGCTCTCTGTTCCAGTTTTCAGTTTTTCTCTATGTCTGAGTGTTTGTGAGGAAACAATGCTTTATATTTGGATATTATGTGCGAGCTTGTTCAACAACGCGTTTCAACTTAAAAACAACATTTAAAAAGAGAACATTATCTTAACCCTAAATTCAATATATTTCAACTGATTCCGTAATTCTAAAAGTTATCTTTTGTATTCCAAAAAAAAACGATTTGTTACTAGATTAATTCTTGTGGGCACCACGGTGAAATCAGTTTTATACGTTTGTTCAAGGCATATATTACACCAGCATATTTTAGTCTTTTAAAAAATAATTCCAAATTTGATCATAAACAGCATACATTAATTGCTATGGATCATTCCTTGCGAGTTCCCACAGTTTGTGTTAATAAACTCTTCAGTGGAAGAAGTATCAAATCCAGCAAAAATGAACCAATGAAAATTTATATCTCAAAACTGATCTTTCCCTGCATTATTATACAATCAACATTGATACCGATGTGAGTGGTAAACATTCTTCAATCCTGTGTGCAAAATGTATGCAAAGAATATTAGTAGTATTATAACACTCTTTTACGATGGTTCATACCGTTTGGTATCAAACTGTTCACCTCAACAATATGGAACAGCCGAGTGTCTTGTGCAAAGTTTCAAATTTTCAAGTTTTTTTATATATCTTCTCTTCCACATAAGGCAGCTTTGCAAAATTACTCCCGCAAGATTTGGCGGACTCCGCTATCAGCTGGATTATTTCCGTCAGACGTTGAATGGACGACAAATCCATCACACAAAGCGTAACGCAAACGCACAAAAGCTTGCCAGATTTCAAATCGTCAACTGTCGTGTGTCATTCCTCACATTATTAAAGATAAAGATTGATTTATAGCCGGTGTCCCCTTCCAGTGCAGGTTCACCGACTGTACACCTTTTATCTCCCAGCAGGCCATTCATTCAAAGCCCTTCTCAATTCCCAGGGGAGCATACCGTACACAAACCTGTTAGGCTTTTCGCACTTTCCTCTGACAAGATCTTCCTCTACCTATTGCTGGGTACTCATTCACACCTGAGTCAAGTGATGAAAGTAGAGTGGAGTACCTTTCCTAAGAATAAAACGTTATGAACCCCCCCCCCCCCCCCCCTACTTATGCCAGCCGAGTTGTCGTGATTACTAGCTCACAACACTACGGTTCAGCTCCAACGCCGAAACTCTTGCCCATGTTGTCTTTCAAATTTCACAAAAACCATGCGTTGTCCAATCTTGCTTTTTTGCATACCATCTTTTATTATCTTTGAGTTTGACGTAAATACTTTGAAGTACATTGGACTATTGTTGTTATATTTTTTCTGAGGCGGCACATTCCACAATTTTAATTTTTAGGCTTCGAATAACTTCAGTTTTACGGTAGTAGTAGTAGGTTAACAATGCGGTCATTGGCGTCACGTTATTTCACTCAGCTTAGGGCAATGGTGTTTTTGTGCAATCACTTGACTTGAATGGCGTACCTATTACGTTCTATCGTGTCAAAAGCCACATCAGTCAGAGTCGACATTGGCATCAATATATTTTTGTTTGAGTAGAAACATTGATTGTATATATTTTTGTTTGTAGAAACATTGATTGTATATATTTTTGTTTGAGTAGAAACATTGATTGTATATATTTTTGTTTGAGTAGAAACATTGATTGTATATATTTTTGTTTGAATAGAAACACTGATTGTATATATATTTTTGTTTGAGTAGAAACATTGATTGTATATATTTTTTTTTAGAAACATTGATTGTATATAGAAACATTGATTGTATATATTTTTGTTTGAGTAGAAACATTGATTGTATCTTTCTTGATTTGTCATGTATAACAGAAAGGTTTTTAGGTGTGTCCAATGTGTATGCCTGTGTTTTGAGTGAGTTTACACAATGGAATTTATGGTTTAATTGGATAAATAAAGGGCCTCAAGTTGTCATTTGATGTTACAAATAAAGGTTATGTTTTCAGGTAGCAGTTTTCCTTGTGAATCTTTCTTGATTGTGGTAATGTTTCATAGAACGTTGGCCGGGTTGGATATAAACGATTTTTATAGATTTAGACTTCCTCCTGACAAAGATTTAAATGACTGAAGGGTTAGCCGATAACCTTTATAAGCACCGCCGCTGTCTCAAACAAATAAGAAACAGGTGACGAATTACACATGTACTATTCAGTGAAATGAGCGTGAATCACGTGCACACTGCAAGTGCAGGGCAGTAAATTGAAGTCTCGTTGCTTTGAAATTATGATGTGAGAGTTCATTGCAAAGTGAACACATTTCAACGCATTTTTATATAATATTTTTTTCTGCTTCATAATACGTTCAAAACAATACGAGTCAATCCGTTTTATTAAAGACAAAACGGGTTATATACTCAAATTCTAAAAATCAAGAATTGTAATACCCGAATATCAAAATCCAACTTTTAAGTTATCAAGAGGTATGGTAACCACTTATAAATCGATGTATGCATAATTTTCAACGGGAAAACGTGGCAAAAAGAGATAATTATAATCCTCTCCAAATTCAGGAAATTTACATAAAAGAACAATTTGTCATAGACTTCTTTGAAGACATTGCCTGTGTTGTCGTTTCATTTCAGTAAGGCCTCTAAAATACAGTTAAACGGAGCTTAGTTACCTTTTATATAGATTAAAGAAGCGACATCGATAATCTTTTGTTCAATTTCAGAGACAAACAATGAGCATAACGTTAAAACCATTTCAAATTTACATGCTTAATTTGAAAACCCGACCTGTTTTAGTTAACAAATTATGGCTCTTTAAAGTTGGGCAAGAGTTTCGGAACGTACTATGGTGATATTTGCTATGTACTCTGCTATCATCCCAAGCGTGGCAAGAATCCCAAGTGGGTACTAGCCGTCAGTACTAGGGTGTTGGGTCCACGCTCTTATTCGGATCGTGCGTGTCCCAAATGTCCCATACGGCGACGTCATATTATCGAGCAACTTTGTCCAAGAGTTGGAAACGACAACAATCCAGACAAAACAATGATTTCTTCAACACGTGCCTTGGATGTTACAATTTTGACAACGAAGAAACCCCTTCACCTCATGTGAAATGGGATGTAACCAGAGCCAACACAACCCTCGAAGATCTGCCAGGAACTATCCCCAGAGGCATTTTCAGTTTCTGTGGATTTCTTTAAGACTCTTGATTTAGTCTTAGCTAAGTGAGCATATCGTATGTGTTGTGTTCTTTGTCTGTTTATGCACTTTTCTATTGTGTGTATATATGAGTATGAGCTGCTGTCGTAAGTGATCTTTTCGGTGTGTCTCTTCCCGTCTCAAAATAAGTGTGTACCTCGTGCATAAATCGTGATGGTCGTGTTGTCAAGTCAGTATATTATCTTACCTCTCTCCATTATCGTGAAACTGATTGTCATAATTTGCCTTCATTTATATTCTTAATTGTTTTGTGTTATATCGATAGATATAACCTTATTGTATATTAAGTACTACTACTAAAAGAAAAACGCGCTGAACTTAAAGACAACATATTTCCCTTCGATTCGTGTAAATCTAAATACAAATTCACACAGCTCTTTTCAAATCGTGGTTTCAATGTCTGTAAAATTGTATTGACTTATGGAGGCCGGGATAATCAAATCGCGAACATTTTAATATACGTACTCACAACATCACATATAAAATGTCGCATGAACTCCGCAACAAATGTTAAGATATTTCATTCATTAAATGACCAGCATCATGGACATATCATGGACAGGGCCATAAAGGAAAGCGCATTCTGCATGAAATAAGTTTCCACTTCGAATATAACGCTTTTACTTGGTGTAAGGTGGATTCATAGATCAAGATCTAAGCTCAGTCCATATTTAGATCTGGAAATATTATCTATATCCAGCTATCTAAATATGACGCTTATTGTAGCTGACAAGGCAGGACTTGAACTGCTCCCTAATGAGAAAGGCTGGTGCCGTTCTCCTGTAGTGAGGGAATTTCCTAATAAGAATTGGACTGTTCTCCCTATCTATAGAATAATAAAGAAAATTCACGATAGCGGTTCTTCATCTAATAAGAAAGGTAGTGACATGACTGATGAAAGTATTAGATTCAGTTACGTAGAAGATGCAGCTTCATCCCAGATAAACCAGGCACGCACAAATCAACCCGAAAAATGATTTCAAAATTGCACGTCAATGACTATTCAGAATGTCATAACAAATGACAAAGATTTTATATCTCAAAGCAATTCTTCATAATAACGCAGCGTCACTGGGTGAAAATTATCTGTTTTACATCATCAATTGTAACAATCCAGAAGTGTTCTAACGGAATCCAGAATTGTGTTTGTTTGAATCTCCCCATTGTGTTTTTTGAATCTCCCATTGTTGTTTTGTTTGAATCTCCCCATTGTGTTTGTTTGAATCTCCCCATTGTGTTTGTTTGAATCTCCCCATTGTGTTTGTTTGAATCTCCCCATTGTGTTTGTTTGAATCTCCCCATTGTGTTTGTTTGAATCTCCCATTGTGTTTGTTTGAATTCCCATTGTGTTTGTTTGAATCTCCCCATTGTGTTTGTTTGAATCTCCCATTGTGTTTGTTTGAATCTCCCCATTGTGTTTGTTTGAACTCCTCCAGATTTCAAAAGTTACATACAGTACTTTAAAAGGCATGAAGTCACGATTAGCATGCAAACAGCCAGTGCCACGTTGCCTCATTGATGGAGTTCGTAAAGTCAACTGTGGTATCGCCTATTACTCTTGATCAAGAGAAAACTCCCCACTGAAGAGCAACGGTTTAAACTTGTCGTGGTTCTTAACCTTTCTTGCGTAGTATAGTCATATAATATATATGTATATCATGGCTTTGGTATCTCTACAAAAATAGGTGATATGAGATCAAAAGAACCGAATTAACTTTATCACTATACTAAGTCTTCTGTCGTGCCTCCTTGAGTTGCTGTTACACTGGCTTTGCTTGTTTAAAATGTGTGTACCAATATGTATACAAAGGGAAGGGTTATTGAAATCACGATTCTTCAAATAATCTACTGGGAGTGCACATCGGTAGACTTATACGTGGCTTTGTGGATTATTACAGCTAAGATAATTCACAAAAATAATGTAAGAAATTCGCGAACATTTTGCCACCAAACTGTATGACTGTATATGTACCATCATAGAAGAGTGTTATAAATATTATCATCTTTAAGACTATACTTGTCTGTGCATAATATCAGACTTAAAAATCTTTCATTCTTTCTTTCTTTATCAGCTCCCATTTTACCTTCCGGTGTATGGGTTTAAATGCCCGAAATGATCTTTTTCCAGGCTGCCCTGTCCTGACATTTTCTGTTTCCTTCCGTAAATGTTTTTGTTTGTTTGCGTTAATGCCTCTTTTATATCTTCTTCCCACTTTCTCTGAGGTATGCCGTTTGGTCTTTTACCTTGAGTTTTAGCACTGCATACTGATTTAGCTATTCTATTGTCATTCATTCTATTAACATGCCCACGGCATCTCAGTTGATTCATTTCTATCTTAGTTTTTATTCTATCTGCTTTGGTTTGATCTCTTAATGTTGTGTTTCTGGTTTTGTCTCTTTTAGTTTTCCCTACTGCTCTTCTTAGATATTTCATTTCGGCTGCCTGTACTCTACTGTATTCCTTACTGTCTAAGGTCCAGGTTTCCCTGCCATAGAAGAGAGTACGACAATAAACTGTGTTGTTTGTATACTAGTGGCATTTTGTTTTTGTTGACAATTTTTGTTTACCTACAAATGCCTTTCCCATGTATATTGCACTTGCCTTTTGGATTCTCTGGCTGATTTCTTCTCTTTGTTTCCCCTCTGAGTTAAGCATAAAGACATTCACAAATATACCTAGACCTCTCCAGACGGAAAAACCAAAAAGCCAAATTGACCACACCAATTAGAAATGGAATACATCACTGTTATATGTGAGAAGAAGACGGGGATCGGATATTGCAAGTGACCATGAGCTCCTGACTGCAAATATCCGTACAAAATTAAGGAAGACAAAGAAAGGTGACACCAGGAAAGGAACATTTGACGTTGGAAAGCTGCAGAACGAAGAAATTGCTCAAACATTCAAAAAGAGTTGTCAAATCGATACCCGGCCCTGCTAGGTGAGCAAATACTGTCCTTGACAACAACTGTATCAGGAACTGCTAGACCTGAGCCAGGAATTACTCGGGCCTAAAGAAAGAAAGGTGGATATCAAATCATTCATGGAAAATGATCAAAGAACGAATAAAGACAAAAGGGCCGACTACTGACCACCAGATCAGAAAGAATTATAGAACAAATCCATAATGAATACCATGCTAGACAAAAAAGTAAAAAAGTCAGTCAAAGCGGACAAGAAAGCTTACTATGACGTGATAGGAGAAAGAGCAGAAAAAACAAAGCTAAACACAAAATAACATGAAGACTCTATACCAAACAGCTAAAGAACTTTCCACAGGGTATAGAAACAATGATACACTGATCAAGGACACAGAGGGAAATTTACTCTGGAGCGAAGCAGACCAAATGAACAGATGGAAAGCGCACTCCGAGTGTGTCTTAAACAGTGAAACGTCAAGGCTCCGCACGGTCATTAAACCTGCAGAAAATGACTTGAAATCAACACCCTACCCCCAACTTTAGATGAAATAAAAAAGGCAATATAGAGTCTCAAAACAGGAAACCAGCAGGTGGAGATCAGGTGACAAGCAGAAATGATTAAGATAGAAAAGAAAGGACCCCTAAAATATTACAAAGCATATTTCAAGAAGTTTTGGGAAAAGAAGAGCTACCAAATGAGTGGAGTGTTGGACTCATCGTCAAACTAGCAAAAGGGAATTTTATTCTAAATGTGATAATTGGAGGGGAATCATGCTACTCTCTATCACCAGCAAAATTTTTAGCAAAATATTACTAAACTGTATAAACCCTACAGTCGAACCAAAACTAAGAAAGCAGCAAGCAAGATGTAGGAAATGCTATTCTTGCTCAAACCATATATGCACTCTTAGACAAATATTTAAACAATGCCAAAAATAGCATGCTCCCCTGTACTCAAATTTTAAAGATTTGGAAAAAAAGTTTTTTTTTAGCGCACACAGACCTGCAATATGGAACATCCTACAACACTATGGCATTCCGTCCAAAGTAGTCAGCAATAGCATAATCAAACTGCTTTACAAGGATTTCCGTGCTAAAGTAATCTGTGGAAATAAATTGACGGAGAGTGTGAACATCAATACAGGTATGAAACAGGGCTGCATCCTATCACCTTTTCTATCCTGCCTTGCTATCGATTGGATTATGAAAGAAAGTTGAAAATAAGAAAACAGGACTAAGGTGGACATTCGTTGCAATATTAGAGGACCTTGAATTCGCTGATGATGTTGTACTCTTGTCACAGAACATCACAGGTATACAATTCAAAACACAGCAGGTTGATAACAATGCACAAAAAAACTGGGCTACACATAAATATTGGAAAAACAAAAATAATGAGGATGACCAACAAATGGAAACAATCGGTGAAACTTGAAAACAAGGAGATTGAGGATATACGCTTTCACACATCTTGAAGTAAAATTACTCAAAACGGATATTCTGAAGTTGAGATCAAAGAAATGTTAACAAAAGCAAGAAATGTATTTGGATCACTGAAAAATATTTGGAATTCAAGAAAAATTCAATTAAAACAAAACTCAGATTCTACAAATCTAATATTCTAGCTGTCCTTTATGGTACTGAATCTTGGAAAACAACTAACAACATCTGCAAAAAGCTGGAAACCTTTCAAAACAAATGTCTCAGAAAGATCCTTAAAATATTTTGGCCAAACACGATATCGAACAACGACCTTCAAGAAAGAATATCACTGGAGTCAACATCCCAGATTGTGAGGAGGAGAAGATAGAAGTGGACTGGTCACATCTTTAGGATGAATGCTGATGCCGTCCCTAAAATAGCCATCAGATGGACCCTTCAGGGAACAAGGAAGAGAGGTCGTCCGCTAGAAAACTGGAGGAGAAGCATCGGAAAAAAGATGAAAACCCAGGGATGGACGTAGGGGTAAATGACAAAAATGGCACCTGATCGTGTGCAAATGCGATTCACTGTGTCGGCCTTATGTGCTGCCCAAGCACCACGAGGATAGGTAAAAAAGTAAATCAATCCTGTTGTCCCATATTATACATGTCTTACAAGGCCGTTCTGACCAAGATCTAATTTAATAAAAATAACTCCAAGACCTGTTCAATAGTTTTTGTGCAACAATAAGAGGGATAAAATAAAAGAAACACAGCAAGACATACAATAGAACAATGTGGTTTAGCTATGATTGATGTTAATAATTCCATTCAGACAATCAAAATCACTTGGATTAGACGCTTGATTAATCAGAACATATTCAAAATTTCGAAACTTAGATGACTTTCCTTTAAAAGAAACATTTTAAAATTTAATTATTAATATGATGCTTAGTGATAGTAAAGGCAAAGGTGCATCAAAGATCTACAATGTAATGGCATGTCAAATTATAAAACCGAAAGAATTGAAAGATTGGGAACAAAATTAAAACATAAATATAGATAATTTAGTCGTTTTTACACAGCTTAAAAAAACATCCGATACTAAACTCTGGTGGTTCCAAACGAAAATATTACATGCCATTTTAAGTACGAAAAAAGTGTTTCAAGAAATGTAGAAGATCAATCGGATAAATCTTCTTTTTGTAATTTACATTTGAATCAGTACAACACCTACTTTGGGATTGCATTCATTGTAAAACAATTCTGGGGCGAAATTGAAAGACATATTAACGAGAATTGTCCACACATGTCTAGTTTAAATATTTCTCTAAATTACGTCCTACTCGGGATTACCGGATGATGTAATCTGTAACAGCTGGAGTTTTCGTTTTATAATCATATTGGCCAAATTCGTCATGTATAGAAATAAAGTTAACAATAAACTGCCTAAAATGATACACTCTAGATATTGTATACAAAAATATATCAGTTTAAAAAAAATAATTTGAAACCTTTGTATCGAATAGGAACCTTATATGTTTCTGTTTAGATATTTGGTAGTTTATTGAAACCTCTGGTTTTCTGTTTCAACCTATCTTTGATTTAGAATAGAGTAAAAAATTGTCCTTGATTTTTTAGGGGGGGGGGGGGGGTGGGGAGAGAGAGATTATTTCGTTATGTTATGTATTGTATATTATTAACGCTTCTCTGTGTTGTCATTAAGCGATACGTTTATACAATTACTGTTAGTAAGATTTTGTTTCGCATTATTTTTGTTCTCGATACTCCTTTCCTTTAAATTATGTCTTGCTCCGTTCCTTTTGTCTTTCTCATTTATACGTCTTGTATACATATAACGATTCGTTTTCTACATTGTATTTGAAATCAATTATTATTCTACGTGTACTCGCTTTCGTACAATGTCTGAAAATCTCATTGAATTGCTTTTAAAATTATCTCTGCATAGACATTTCAGAGTAAACATCGGAAGTCTTGGATTGATTTGATCGATTGAATGAAAAGGAGGACACAACGAAGAGACAGGCTGATGGAAAAGAACGAACCAACAGATGTTGGACCCACTTTCAGTTCAGCAACAGGCTACATCATGGACATGGATTTACTCTTCAGAAATAAGAATTACATATGACCAGGCCAACCCTCAATTTGGAAGCAAAAATCAGACATCAACCTTCAAAATGTCATGCGACTAGCCTTTGTCTTTTTGTCAAATAAATAATTTCAGATTCGAATTCTGCGCTTCAAGACTAGTCACAACTCACGAAAACATTCTTTTAGACGACTGTTTAAAACATTCATTTCGTTTACTTTGCCTATTCAGAGCTTAACTGGATTGTGGAAGCAAGCGAATTTGCAGTAAATCTAGTTTATTTTAACTTCCTGTTTTCTGTCAGTTCGTCTATTTTAAATTAATGCGGATGTGAAAATTTAGGGGCCTTGTTCTGCGTTGTAAACAAAGCTTTGTGTTGCGTCAGTGGTTGTAGATTGACGTTATACGCTAATGGAATGAATGTGTGTACCAATAGCACACTCCATGGAAAAAGAAACTACTCGACATACACTTCCAATAAAATACCATACCGGAGTATAAAAAATGTATATACTTTCTATACATCATGGAAACGTCCTTATCGAGGGAGGTGAAAGAAATATGACATTATTGACATACAGATAGGCACGTTGACATGACGAGTACAAGAATCAAGGTCAGAAATTAAAACTAAGATTGGCGAATGAAATAGCAGGCACAAAGTAAACATAGACTAGTAAAGATAAGTCAACGGTACTGTATTATCCTTGAGAATACTGAGTTCATAAGAGCATTATTGAAATAGGGGTCTAATGTAAACACTATATAAAAACAAAAACTCTCTATAGCCACTGCCGATATCTGCCCACATCCACCCCTGGATCTTCTGGTTTTTAGTCATCGAACGCTCCGTTTTTGTGTGTCAGGAGCAGCATGCGTGACCGTAAAGGGCCCTTCATACTTACTAACGACAATCCGAGAGAATTCGTAGGAAATCTCCCCGACATGTGTATCACCGATACAATACTTTTTTCAAATGTAATTATACGAGTGTGAAGGCAAGCTGTATGTGTGTGTGTATATGTCTAGAATATTAAGAGATATAGAAATATATAGATAAATAAAATAAGGGATAGGGAATTTGATAAAAATGAATAGATAAAAAGAGCTGTGACTGTGAGTGAGAGTGAAGAGAGAGAAAGAGAGAGAGAGAGAGAGAGAGAGAGAGAGAGAGAGAGAGAGAGAAGAGAGAGAGAGAGAGAGAGAGAGAGAGAGAGAGAGAGAGAGAGAGAGAGAGAGAGAGAGAGAGAGAGAGAGAGAGAGAGAGAGAGAGAGAGAGAGAGAGAGAGAGAGAGAGAGAGAGAGAGAGAGAGAGAGAGAGAGACAGAGAGACAGACAGACAGACAGACAGACAGACAGACAGACAGATAACACACGCAGAAACAGAGAAATGCAGGCATCTGTATTGTAAAAGTAAAGGACAGTTACTCTCGTCGGTTAGACCTCAAACGTGATTATAAAACCACTCACATTCACGTAAAAATGATGTACTGACACTATTAATGGCGATTTGTTTTATTCTAGAGGGGGATTCCTTGTGATTCCGTGTGGTTCTGTGTGATTCCGTGTGATTCTATGTGATGCCGTGTGATTCTGTGTGAATCTGTGTGATTATGTGTGATTGCATGTGATTCCGGTAATTAGCACAACCCGAGGCGAGCTTACTAACAGGCCAGCTTCCCGAAATTGGGTCAACAATGTTTTGGTCCCATCGCGAAGCCGCATGGCGTGGTTGGCGAGCGAGGAGTGGGCCGCGGCCTAGGAAATCTCAGTACAGGTATAGGTAGTTCCAGGCCGCGGCTCAAACTAGACCTAATCAACTGTGTTGCGAATGATTAAAAACCTAAATTAATATTACATACTGTATAGATCTAGATCTAGATTATGTATTAGGTTTAGAAAATCTAGATTTCCTAATCGTAGGTCTATATTATTATATTATTACTATCTAGAATATATATAAGATCTAGATCTAGATCTACCACACATCGACGTTTCATGAAACAAATGAGAAAACTCATGAACATAAAATAGGAAAAGAAACTAGAATTGATGAATATAGACTTAGATCTAGATCTAGGTTCTAAAGTTCTTGATCTATACGAGAATAAACCTTCCTGCAACAACAGTAACAACTAGACAGTTCCACAGATGAGTTGACAGGAGAAGCAGGCCTAGAATTAGAAACAGTGCTTATCAAGGATTGGAGTGTTCATTACAAAGCTTCAATCAAAACAAAAACATTAACAGACGTGTAGAATGTTGTGGTACTAGTAGTAGTAAAAGTAGTACGTGTAGTAGTAAAACAAATAAAGGGACACAAAAATAAGAAAATACCCAACGATTTATTGACATGTACAAAACAGACAATGAGTTTTGGGTTTTGTTATAATCATTATAATGTCAATAAATCGTTGGGTATTTTCTTATTTTTGTGTCCCTTTATTTGTTTCTCACTCTCATACCCAACAGTGATTTGACTCTTTATCACTTACATGTAGTAGTAGTTGTAGTACCGTAGTAGTAGTATTAGTAGTAGTAGCAGGAGCAGATAAGTGGTAGTAGTAGTAGTAGGAGGAGGAGCAATACTTGTAGTAGGTGTAGTACATAGTATAATGGTTGTTGTTGGTGGTGGTGTTTTTGTTGCTGCTTTTGTTACTGTTGGTGGTTGTGGTGAGAATGTTTTGGTGTTGTTTTTGTAACAGGGCAGGGTGAGCTACTGAGAAGAAGATATCAGCTTGGCGACTTTTCTCCGCTGTTGTTTTTCATCTCCGTGTTCTGTCTGTATTTGGAGGCAGAATCGCTTTAGAAGAATGTTTGTAATTCTTGCAAGAGCTGTCTTCTCCACAGCAATTTCAAAATGGAAAAAAGAGCAGGGAAGTCACTGAAAATATTCACAAGTCTCTTGCGGCACATCTGTTCTTTCGAGTGAGTTACAAAAGCGTAGGCATGTGTCAACAGTTGAAACAGCCCAGCAGATGGAATGCTTAGTCCGCCACGATCCATAGAAATTGTAAAGCTTTGGACTTCACTTGGGACCGTTGCATTGTCTCCTTTCAGGTTTGGGTGTTTTGATGCCACATAACCGCCAATATAAAACAGTGCCATTTTCTCGTCTGAGCCCATGTCCCTGACAAGATCTTGCAGGCAATCGAATATGCGCACCTCGTCATCTGTCAGATGTTTATTGCGTTGTGGTCAGGAATGCTCAACATAGGTAAAGGGTGATGCTAGGATCACTCTCAAGCATTAATTTTGCTCTGTCCAGTGCATCGGTGTGAGCAACATCTTCAGCGGTGATATAATAGGTGCATCCAGCTGACATCCGAAAGTGGGCGAAGTGGTGCTCAATATCATCTTGCTGGCAGAATCCTAAGGCAACATACTTGTGCTTGAGTGAGGTTTCTGTTGTTAACAAGTAGTTGCTCAGATCCTGCAAGCAGTTGCAGGTCCATTCCAGAGCAGTAGCAGTATCCTTTGTAAGTGATTTTGTTCTTTGACCTTTGGCTGTTTTCATTAATTTTGCTAATTCAGCCCAAGCTTTCAGAATCTGCACTTGCCGTCGGCCTTCTTCTGTTGAATCTATGACTCTTCGTACTGGATTGCGGAAACGGACGTGATCCTTTGGGGACTTGGTATTTAACGCCCTCCACGGGTCCAGTACGGAATCAACAAATGCAGCTGTAATTTTCCATGATGTCTGTGATACAGATGATGTTTTCAGTGCAGCACTGGTTTTTTCACTGAAAACTTGTAGAGCTAAAGGGAACTTTTTGTTTTTCGATATTGGTTGGGAAAATTGCTGACTTGGTGAGTTCTGAGAGCTTGACCATTGTGTGCTGCTCGTGATTATGTAGCTCTACCAGATCTGACCATTTGGCGAGTCGTGGTTGCGGATCTCCAGAAGAAAAAAACTCCAGCTGCTGTAATTTTTCAGAATGCCAATTGTTGCGTATGTTTTTAACTAAATGAACTGTGTCATACAAAAGAAATAAAGGCCGCGTGGAGTCAGTTGGTGATACTGCTCTCCAGGGAGAAGAAGGATGGGATTTGAACATTTTAAAAAAGGATTGATTTACGCGGTTATTATAATTTACAATGCCAATAACTGTAGCGCCACATTTCTCCAAAAGAAAAATAACATCACAAACTTGATTGAATTGAAACGAAGAAGTAAGAGCGTGACATGGCAAAATTTTTGCGAGAAAAGTTTGACCACCAAAAAAAAGCACTTTACCATCACACAAAGTAATGTTGTTGCAATTTTATCAGGATTATCAA
>JAXRKP010000091.1:165000-200000 GCA_037039925.1 Doris montereyensis | reverse complement strand
TATGTTATGTTATGGGACGTAGTATGCTTGGATGTTCCTAATGGCGGATACTACGTAGCCAAATAAAGCCGTTGTTGTTGGGCTTATCTCAGTAGGTAGCCGACCGGTACGGAATCACAACCAGAGGACTGATCAATAACAGGAAAAGTGCTCTTACAATACATTTTCACATTAAAATATGACGCTGCATTGGGCGTTTGAAAGGAAATACAAGTATTGCTATGGTCTGATTTATGACTTTCTGTCAGAATTCGCTCTATATTGTATTGGTGAAAATAAATGTGAATTATTATTCTGAGTTAAATGTGCAGTGGTTGATCTGAATACATCTTGTTTGAACGATTTAGTTATGGTTCCAATTTTCGCATGGATGGGCAAATGTATCTTCTATGACAAATATTCAATATAGAATTTGGTTATCAATACTGACTCATCATTGATTATGACGGAGTCAAAAAATGCCAACTAGTGCTAAATTTATCATTAGCTGAATTAAACAAACTTTAACGAACATGTTTTTGTTAACAATTTGCTCAAACATCTGTAAAAGAGATTTTCATAATAGATTATGCATGGTATCCATCTCGATCGTTGTGCCATTTCCTGGTATTTCATACACAACACCAACGTAATATAATACATCTGTTTCAGTGTTCGAGACGTCAGCTTGACTACTACACAATTTTTCCTGGATTTATTGCAACAGTGACTTTGGTACTCATATTCTACTCGTCATCTCTGTAGACGAGTCTTTCTGGTGGTTTGTGTCCAAGTGAGGAAGATAATGAATCTGAAAGAACACTTGCCAGCTTGCCCGCTTACTGGGTGTCCGATATTTGGATACATTTCGTACACATATATACAAACATTTACATGTTTGTTCAAGACTAAAATTCGATTAATCTTAAGAATAAGATTACAAGATCTTGCACCTCGTCACAAAGGATATGGGTGTTATCCTCCACAGAGGTTTGACTTAAATTCGATTGCCGGTAATCTTAAAATTACAAGATCTTGCACCTCGTCACAAAGGACATGGGTTTCACCTCCACAGCGGTTTCGTGAACACCACAAGCGTTGTCCGTGGGCGGAAATCTCGCCAGTTCACTGTAAGTGCGGATCACCCAAGATCATCGTTTCCTTCTCTTCTCTTAACCTATACTTCTGGTGATATAGGATTTATTATCTCGATAGGGTCGAGGTCTGGGCGGTCGAGATAAAGATAGACGTCATATCATTCGGCGCAAGGTTTGCCATTTGAGCACAGGTGATTTCGTGATTTATTTTCTCTAAAGGGATCAGTACTCTGTTTGAGTGTAAGCCTGATTATTCGTCAATTCATTTTACTTTTTTTCGATTACTCTGATGTTCGGAAATCTTAGGAACTCATTTTCATAATTATTCAGAATATTTGTAATCTTGTCAATGTTTCAGATGTCATTTATGTCAAAGTGTATGACTGAGGATCTATCTAGTTCACGTCTGTTATCCACAATTTTGCATTTATTCTCATCATTGCTATTCATCGGAAAAAAAAGTTCATCCATCGAATAAATTAGCCAGTTAATAAGAATAAGGGTTGCTTAGTAAATTTTTCTTTCTATTTCAAAAAAAAGATTCTGTTTTTCTTTTTGGCTCAAAGCAAAGTCGACCGAAGTTCCTAATAGTAATAGTGTCAAGTGTTGGGTGTTTATTTTGGAGTTTCAGCCTGCGTTCTGTTGTCGGGCACATTTTATTTTGTTAAAACAATTTACTTTACTTCGGGACTTCCATGTAGTTTGTTTCAAAACTTACAACATATTTCAGCCCCTTGTTCTGTTTCACAATTACAGTATTATCTTTAACCCCTTTATCTGTGTCCAACCATTGGGTCTTTGTCCTTACGATTTTGCAATGTTTAAAATATGGATTTAGCTGTACTTGCGTCACGAATTATATTTACGGACCCGAACTGTTTGAGTTGCCGTCTCTGTCTTTTTTTTTCGTGTTTTCTGTCACAACTATTTATTGTTTTTCTCTGAGTTTGGCGTGCTTGATTTCAGCTGGTTTTTTTGTTTCCGCCCATGACGTTTCTCAGATTCATCCTTGTCCATTGCCGACAGCTTTCTACTTTATTCCTGTTTCAGGTCCATGTTTTACTATACTACTGTCAAAGAGTGTGAGCAGGATATTATGCTGCAAACTGTCACCTCAGTTGTAGTTGATTATTCTCGTGGAATTTTGTTTCGGCTTTCAGTCCGTAAATCTGTATTTACCTTGAAACATACGCATACAAGGGTTAAATGTACTTCACTTTTAAAGACATTCTCATTTAGCGGCAAATACTCAGGAATATTGGGGTGAAAACCAAGAGATCTCATTTTGAGTTTGCAAGATTATTGTTGCCAGGAGAAAGACCAGCGTTGGCGGACTTTTTGTTATTTACCTTAAAGGGTTTTACATGCATTTCAATTAAATTCTTTCTGGAATATTACGGGCCGCTGTGCGAGTTAGATTTAGTTTGGGCGGGCAGAATCTGCTTTTTGATTTAAAGATGTTGGCCCATGCGTAATTCTTCACAGAGTTTGCCGTAGTATTCAATCATTCTTCCTACGTGTTTATCTTCTTTCTTTCTTGATAAACAAAGCCTAGAATTTGTTATGTGGAATCGATTTCAACTAAATTTTGACGAATTTTGACTCTTGTTTAGTACTTTTCCCAACATTGATCTCTTTCGAAAAACAATTATTTTCGTTCACTTTCTCTGCTTTTAGCATTGTTTTGTTTCTATTTTCCTACATATCTATGTGCCATTTGCTCATGTGGTTGTTCAGCGTACTTATTTTTTATTCGGTGTCATGCTTTGGTTTCACAATAAAAGCTACATCATCTGCAAGTTCGTTTGATAATGATATGCTTCGAACAGCATTCACATAGCATGAAAAAAAAATCAGCAATTTATTGATTTAAAATGGATCTTTTTTGAGTCGGGAAATCTCGATGGATTATAAAATTGTCCCGATTGGTCAGATTTCCCGATATCACGAGGACCAAGGGATTTTAGTTTTCCCTCAAAAGTTTGAGATACATGTACTTGGTCACGGGATATTTAATATTTGTTTTTGTCTATGATTACATTATTAACTTTCTAGTTTCTAGTCTTCTTCTCACAGTAAATAGTTTAGTTATTGATGGTAGTCTACACTCGGTTGAACACGAAAAGTATTCTTTAATTACGAAAAGTTCTGGCGAAACGTTTTCTTAATTTGACATTGACATGTTCAGGTTTAATCAATGCAAATGTTAATGTAGATAAAATAATTTTCCTAGCATTTTGACTATGCTCAAGTGCACATTTTATATTATGTAGGCACTAGTTCTAGTAGTTTTGAGAATTTCTGGAAGTCTGGTTTTAATGGAGGGGGGGACTACAGCCATGAAGCAAAATTACTCAATATTGGACCTTTAATACTTCACTCACACAAAAGGTATCATGCTGTGATTGAGATGGAATGGTTGTTTTGTCGCTCGAATTTTCGGTTGCCATGGTAACGGCGGCCATATTGGATTTTGTTTACACTTTTCAAATCGCTAAAAGTCAAAATATTACTGGGGACAGAAAAGTCACCCAAATGTGAGATACAGGTAGTACAAAGAACTGTCTTGGTTGTATTAGATTGGCTTTTAGATATTTGATCTATTTACTTTCAAAATCCCCAAAACACCATTGTTTTTACACTAAATCATCAATAACATCACTACCATCAATTATTTCCCAAAAATCATCTAATTCAAATTAGGCAAACATATAAAGAAGTTATATTATACCAAATTTGGTTTAAATCTAAGCGTAAGTGTTTGACTTTTAGCGAAAAGTATATAAAAGAAGCGTTTTGAGAAAAACGCAATTTTGTATTTCCACAACCCAAAATCTATGTTTTTATTGTACAATGTCCATGTTTATGCATATTTTGGATATTACCTTTTAAGGAGTGTATTTGCCATATGTTAATGTAATCCATTCACAAAATAATTACATTCAGGTAAAAATCTGAGGAGGAAAAGTCATAAAAATAAATATAATTCAACAAATCGGGCCCCAACGTTGAATTCGACAACAGCCGACAACATAGAAAATGGGACATGTAGTGCCGAGTGACAGAGGGTCTTGTTGCATTTCCCCCAGATGGTATGTTGAAGACTTTCGTTGGCATTCTGGGTTGCGTCGAGCTTGCATCGGCGTAGAAGATCATCATCTGTCAGACGTTGGTAAACGGGCCAAACATGCAGGCGGTCGTGATCCAGAGGCGTATGGATACGGATCTTATGCTGGGTTGTCGTCCGTGGAGTAGCCATGGTACAAGCTAGCAAAAATTGCTGTCTTCATGTCCTCAATGGTGTCGTGCCCACGAATAGCTCTGGCATAATACTTACATAACTTGTCTATGGCATGGCCAGTTAGACTTTTGTGTTTTCTTTCGCCGAGTGTTGTATCTTTGAATAACAAGAAACATGAAATAAATATTGAGCATACACGCTATAATCCGACTTGTCAAAAAAAAAAGTGTTCACATCCAATTCCAATAAGAGACGAATGGCCCCTCGTCATCCATGTTCCGTCAAAACTAACGACGACGTCTAGCGGATCAGTGTTGTCGATGGTGATATCCAGCTGCCGTTAAGTTTCGTTTTTCACCACCGCTACCGCCTTACCAAAAATCTGTTGTAACACTTCTGCATTGAGACAGTAGATGTCTTCGGCACGCTTCGTGAAGGTCTTTTTGTGGAGGGATGACAAAGAGAGTGTCTCACAGATATTAGAATGTTTGTGCGGTCCCATATCACTCTTGAGGCAGGCTACAATTCCTGTGTTTATAGTGAACGACTTACGGTGCCCCGACGCTGACGTGTCGACATCTGATGTATACGTGGAGGCCACAATGCAATCACAGTTGCGGCAGAAGGCATCAATGCACACGGCGAATCCTTTGCGCTTTGACGTGTTGACACGGTATTCTACTTTAGATCTGCAACCAATCTGAGGGCACTGAAAGAGTGACACAAACGACGTCAGCATGCTGAGTTCACATATAGTCTTGGTGAGGCAACCGTTTGAGTCCATGGTGTCATCATCTTCGTCATGTTGTTCATTGGCCATGGCAAGCTTCTTCTCAAACCTGGTTTCAGACTGATGAACAGGTGAAGGAGGATCGAACGGCAGTTCACTGATGGGGATATCCAAACGATCCGGGGATGAGAACTAGAGTTTAATCTAGATTCTCTAAGCTCAAAGCTGGAGCATGGTGGGGAGCCACCACGTGTTCCAGAGCAGGTGGATGGTTCCATTTCCAATTTAGATTCAGTTGCTTCCTGAAAGGGAATATCTCCTGAATCCTCGGCCCAACGCTGTTTCTAGCTTTAGCCAGATTATTGTTTCGAGCTTTTTGTGAAAGTCGAGACATAGTAAGCAAATTCGTAAAAGATAACAAGAATATAGAACAAAACTGAAGAAACAAATCGCAATCAATCCTATAACACGTTTGCACTAGGCAGAGTAATGGAAACGAAAGCAAGGAGTTTGTTTACAGACATCAGACATATCCGGAACGTCTGCGCATGCGCAGACACTATTTGATCTTGCCTATCGTGATTACTTCTTTCACAATACTTTTATTTTCACATTTTAATCTATATTTACCTCTTCAGGTTCTTGCCGTATGTGTCTTTGTGGATTACAAGGATTTAATTTTTTAATTTTTTCATAATATTGTTTATGTACATGAATAAGTTGAGTAAGAATACGAATCCAACGATAGGGGACGAGAGATTGATGGAGCATTCATGTGACTGTGAGTCAGCAGGAACATTTGTGAAACGTGGATGGGTGTGAATTGCATTTTCATTTGATTGTCACCGATACTGGGCTGGAACAGGATTATCAAAATGAAGAGTATGAAGGTATGTATTATGTTAAAGGATCAAAGAAGAAACAAAGGGGGCTGAAAAGAGGTGCACCCGAAAAGAATGGATGAAATGACAAGTTCTTTCTCCACGGGAAGTTGTGCTACCGAACACATATCAATGTAAATAGCTAGTTCTGCAGGTGCATTGTAATCAAACTTGCAAGTGCTTTGTATAGCGAATGGATCTGAGTTCAGCTAGTTTCATTCTTCATTCAATCTAAGAGGTATAAAAACAAAATTTCAGGTATGCTTTTGTATAAAGATGGTTATGGATATATTTTTTATATTCCGTACAGTACAGGCTCGCGACTTGTATCATGCATACCCTTCAGCTCTTGAGGAGCATACAGTACAACAGCATGTCAGATTCTCCGTATAATCACTCTGACAAGATCCGTCTATACCTATGAGCTGGATACTTATTCCCTAAAGTCGAGTAAGCAAAGCAGAGTGAAGAACTGTTCCTAGGTAGAAGTACAGCGTTGGGAAAAAACCGCCGGGGCCAAGCATCATTATGCTTGTAATTACAAACTCACAACGCTACAGTTTTGTCTCAACGCCTATATTTAGACAAACGTTGACAAGTATTTATACATATATAATATAAAATGGCCAAACACGATATCAAACAACGACCTTCAAGAAAGAACATCACTGGAATCAATATCCCAGATTGTGAAGAGGAGAAGATGGAAGTGGACTGGTCAAATCCTTAGGATGAAAGCTGATGCCATCCCTAAAATAGCCCTCAGATGGACTCCTCAGAGAACAAGGAAGAGAGGCCGCTCGCTAGAAACCTGGAGGAGAAACATCGAAAAAGAGATGAAGACCCAGGAATGGACGTGAGGGCAGATGACAAAATTGACATATGATCGTGTGCAATGGCGACCCACTGTGTCGGTCTTATGTGTTGCCCAAGCACCACGAGAATAAGTAAAGTGTAGCTTACACATACACTTGTAACTTGTGAATCGAGTACTGACTCGATTTGATAATCGTATGTGATATATACTGGGGTATAAATGTTGTTGTTTAATTGTAGCACTCGTGTGCACCTAAAATAGTATGTAGCTGATCCAAGATGATTATCGATATTATTGGCCGTTTCATGAACTTGAGCGACTTAGAACGTGCAAAGTGGTAATTTTATCGCTCCTATCTTGTCTTACATTCACCCTCATTTTTCGTCGTCTCTTTAATGTTGACATTGCCATCTTTGTTGTTCATAAACTCTTGGCAGGGTCATTGATTGAATTTCTTTTGTTTTTGTAGATCCAGATATCCTGTTTTAGACGCCCGAGTTGGAACAGTTACGTTACAGACATTACTCTCCTTTGTGCTTCTGACATTTTAATTGGTTCTCAAATTCAGAATAAACTGCTCACAAAACGTGTGCCCAGACCACGAAAGAACATGCTGATCCGTCCCATTAGGATATCCGTGGCTCTTAGATGGATACCATGGCTGGTACTTTTGGACTGATTAGTGCAGTTATCGTAATGTGGAGCCAGGAAAGCTTTCATTTTCATCTACCATTAACGGATAAACACAATTATCGGATAGCTGAAGGAATTCTTAGAGATGATGTCAGTATGGGTAAACAGGACAATATGACAATGGCTTGTATTCTTCCTGAACTCGACATGAAGGATCCGGTTATGATGAAGTTTTACCAAAAAATAGAACCTATAAAATGCGAAAATCACCACGCAGACCTCGTGTATATTGACAATGGAACTCTTCGATTCTCCAAACCTGTTTCATCTGACACAAAGTGCAACATGTACCCCTTAATTCGAGGGCCAGGTGACTATAAAACATCTTTTGGTGCACCGGTGGAAAATGTTCACGACAAATCACCACTTTCATCTGACTTTTTCAAAGTAACGTGCTTTGAAAAAGAGACACTAATTTACGAAAATATCCATCTAGGAGTTCATTTGAATACAACAATAAAGGAGCGAGTACGAGGTAAACCTTTGCCTGTTGAAGGTTTGAAGCTTTCTGTGACGATGCTTGGGTTCGATTCCATGTCCAGGATGTCATGGTTACGACGTATGCCTACAACCCGAGACTACTTTGTGAATGAGCTCGGGGCTATAGAATTGGAAGGCTATGCCATCATGGGGGACGGTACTCCGGCTGCCCTGTTTCCCATGTTGACGGGCAAACACGAACAAGAACTTCCAGAGGCACGGCGCTCTTTTTATGGCGCCAAAACTGTGGATGGCTTCCCTTGGATATGGAAAGACTTTCAAAAAAATGGCTACGTTACGTCCTGGGCCGAAGCTTCTCCTAATATTGGTACTTTCAATTACAGGCTTTTGGGCTTCGAACATTCGCCCACGGATTTTTTATGCGCCCGTTCTACTTGGCTGCCGAAGAAACATATGGAAAGTTCACTAGTGGATGTCATGGTTCATTGAGACATCATCAGATTTGGTTCAACTTTATCAAAGATATTTTTAAAATGTACCAAAACGATCCAAAATTTCTCTATCATTTCTACGACAGCATAAGCCACAGTGATAACAATTTTATTTCCATGGTATGTATGTATGCTTGTATTTATGTATGTATGTATGTATGTATGTATGTATGTATGTATGTATGTATGTATGTATGTATGTATGTATGTATGTATGTATGTATGTATGTATGTATGTATGTATGTGTGTGTGTGTGTGTGTGTATGTATGTATGTATGTATTATGTATATATGTATATATGTATGTTTGTAAATTTGTGTGTATTTCTTTATCTTTCTGTATCAATTCACATTCTACCTTCCTGTGTATGGGTTTAGATGCCCGAAATAATATGTCTCCAGGCTGTCCTGTCCTGAAATTTTCTGTTTCGTTCCGTGAAAGTCAATGTTTCTTTTAAGGAAATTTTCTATTATTTGTATAGGCCTACTTGTAAACATGTCGTATGGTCTTGTACACTTTCTCCTGGTCTTAATACACTTTGATGTTCCTCAATCTTACATCTACTCTTTTCCTTAGTCTCATTTCTAGTATTCCGGCATAAACTTTTCCTGGTACGCACGCGCTAAGTAGTAATATCCCTCTATAGTTTGATTATTCCATAGTTGATCCTTTCTAGTGTATTGGCACTATCGTTCCCCCTTTCCAGTCATCTGGCACCTGTTTTAATTTCTGTGCTTGTTGACATATTGCATGTAGTAGTTTATCTGCCTCTCTCCCTTGGTTAAAAAATGTTTTTGGATAAACTTGCTCCTAGTGCCTTTCCTAGTTTAACTTTACGTATAGCTGTTTGAAGCTCTTTCATTGAGTTATCTATATCTTCAGCTGTCTCATCTGGATTACTTATCATTCTTACTAGTTGATCTGTATTTCTTGTTTTATAAATGCTCTAGAAGGATCATGTTTTTGCAGAAATCTAAATTATGCTTAAATGACCACCGCGTCCTGCAATGCACAATTGGGTTTTTCTTTTGAAATGTCCAATTACTCTCGTACACGTTTCCTGATCAATTGATGCAACCTGGTGAAATATGCTGCTTTTCAGTTCTTTAATTTCAATGGTTTGTGGTCGTCAGGCACAGCACCTGCCCTTAAGAAATCCCCACATGAAAGAGTCAATGGGATTGAGGTCCAGAGGATTGTTGTCTCGCTTCCTAAAACGAGTCTTTAAATAAACCTCCACAGCAAAGACATTTTGCCTTGCTGTCCACGGCATGACAGAGAAAAAATGTCTACATTTAAAGTTTTACCGAGAATACTAGATCTAGATCTGGTTAGGTCTAGAAATTCTGTCGAAGAGCAGTGTTTACATCCAAAGGATACCAACTGAAAGGTTGCAAAATGTTCTTTTCAGATTAACGCAAATTTGTTTTTCTTGGTGTAGTGGCCAATTTCGGTAGCGTGAATATACTCGTCAACCATGTTATTCAAAATTGTACTAAACCTACGAAAGCTGCACATCTTATCAGCACTTTTTAAAAATCTATAAGGGAACTGATTTAGCTTTAAAAGTCTATATTTCATCACAAAAATAGAGGGTTCCGTTTTAATTGTCTCACTCTATAATAACAATAATAATAATAATAATAATAATAATACTAATAATAATACTAATAATAATAATAATAATAATAATAATAATAATAATAATAATAATAATAATAATAATAATAATAATAATAATAATAATAATAATAATAATAATAATAATAATAATAATAATACCACACGTCCCTTTGCTCCATGTCGTTCCGCTTCGGCCCGCACAAGATACTCCAACGCCTAATAAACATGTTAATTTAGAGTCTTTTCACCTAATGCTAAAGATATTTCTCGAAGGGTTCCGCTACATGCAAAATAATTTCAAATCAAGATAAAATACACACATAATAATAATACCAAAAACAGTTTACTCGGAGAAACAAAACTAAGAGGTGTGTTAAGTATCAATCCTGTACTACTATATATAGTAGTATTCCTAGGTTTGAGATCTCGCTCAGCCTCAGACCAATAAAAACGCTTCTATAACAATATTAAATTTTTTTTTTTACCCTACTTAAATGGATAAAAAACTATGTTGGAATTCTAAACCAATTAGAAATGATTCACCATTACTCCCTGACTCAATTAGAAGATTAATAGTAGGGAAATCAAACTGTGGGAAGAAGAATTCATTAATGTTTTTTTTTACTAAATCCAAAAGTATTAGGTTATAATAATTTATACGTTTTTTTCAAAATCTTTAAATTAAGAAGAGTATAAAATAATTAAATGTGGATTTGATAATACTTTAGACAAAGAAGATATTTGTAATTTATAAGAAAACGGAGATAAAATGATAAAAAATATTTTTCACCTTATGAAGTAATAAAACAAATCCACCAAAACATGCAATAAAATGTGAATACTTTCAAATGATGGATCCAAATGAGTTGATATCTACAGATAAATATCTAATGATATTTGATAATGTATTACAAAAAAAACCAAGTTCAATGTGAGAATTTTTATATACATTAAATACTGACTGTTTTTATCTCAAAATTATTTTAAACTTCCAAGGCAAACTATTCGAGAAAACGCCAACTTTTTTTGTTTTTTTCAAACAAGATAATCGTCAACATTGTTTTTATAAAGAACATGTTTCAATGGATATGGATTATGATGAGTTTAAAAAGCTGTGTAGTAATTGTTGGTTAGAGCTGTATAACTATACACAAATGTAAAATTATTTAATGTTAATGGCACAAATAATACGTTGGAAATTAAAGAGGGTAATAAAGATTGGTATGATCATGAATTATCTAGAGGATGTTATGATTTACACACAATTAGTAAGACTATCAAGTTAAAGTAGTCTAATAACGAAATGTATCTATTTTTAGTGATACTAAAAACAACTTTGTTCTTAACACTAAAAGAGGAGTAAAAGTAAGATTTTCTCATCCTTACTCTATTGGAAATGCTATAGGTTTTCATTCTAAAAAAGTATATGGTGATGATAATAAAGATGAATACTATTGCGCTGAAAAGGATATAAATATATTCAATAATAATCCAATAAATATTCATCTTAATTGTATAAAAAATAGATACTTCAATGATGAAGAGTCTCCTATTGTTTATTCATTCTTTCATGGTACGTTCAAATAAAAGATAAGGATAACAATACCATTGTTCTAGATAAATGTTATCTCAAATTTCATATAAGAAAATGAATACAAAATATATCGAAGAAAGATTAAATTTTATTTGAAAAAATAAATAGTGCGTTTGAGAATGGAAAAAGTGTTAATATTAAACTTAGTAAAACTCAATTACAATACAACAATAAAGTAGGAGGATTTATTGGTGCATTATTGGGGTTAGCTAGAAGCTTTTTACTAAGCATCGCAGACAGAGTTGCACCAGCTATAGCCAAAAATCTTACTCTAGGTAGTCTGGCGGGTCTCGATTTCTTTCTTTCTTTATCAGTTCCCATTTTACCTTTCGGTGTATGAGTTCAGATGCCCGAGATGATCTTTCTCCAGGATGCCCTGTCTTGGCATTTTCTGTTTCATTCCAAAAAAGTTAAATTTCTATGCTTCAATGCCTTTTTTATATCTTCTTCCCACTTTCTCCGAGGTCTGCCTTTTGGTCTTTTACCTTGGGCTTTAGCACTGCATACTGATTTAGCTATTCTACTGTCATTCATTCTGTTTACATGCCCAAACCATCTCAATTAATTTGTTTCTATCTTAGTTTTTATGCCATCTGCTTTGGTTTGATCTTTTATTGTAGTGTTTCTGATTTTGTCTCATTTAGTTTTCTCTACTACTCTACTGAGATATTTTTTTTTCAGCTGCCTGTACTCTACTGTATTCTCTACTGTCTTAAGTCCAAGTTTCGCTGCCATAGAGGAGAGTAGGTCAATAAACTGTATTGTATATTGCCATTCTGGTTTTTGTTGATAATTCTTGCTTACCTACAAATGCCTTTCTTAGATAGTTATATATTGCACTTGCTTTTTTGATTCTCTGGCTGATTTCTTCTTATAGTTTTCCCTCTGAGTTAATCATTACTCCTAGGTAATTGTAGCTTTGAACTTGTTCTAAATATTCCCTGCCCAATTTAAGATTTTGTGTTTTAGCTTCCCTAGTTACTAGTATTGTTTTGGTTTTCTCTACATTTACTCTCATTCCTCTTTTATTTAGTTCATTGTTCATAATGTTGATATTCGACTGAAGGTTACTTTCTGATTTTCCAAACAGAACTAAATCATCGACAAATGAAAGCATTGACACATTTACTGGTTTGAGTTTCCACATATCTACATTCATTTTTTTCATTTTTGAGGATGCCTTTGCAAATGAATCCCTGAATGTGATAAACAAAAGAGGACTTAGGATACAACCCTGTCTTACTCCTATATCTACATCAAATTCTTCAGATATATTTCCAGCTACTCTCACTGCACATGTTGGTTTATTGTAAAAACTTTTAATGGTTTCTATTACATTTTGCTCTACATTGTGTTTTTTAAGGAATGCCATAGTTCGTCCCTCCTCACATTGTCAAATGCCTTTTCTAATTCAAGAAAACACAGGTGCAAGTCAATGTTTCTCTCAAGGAATTTTTCTAATTGTAAATATGTGGTCTTGTACACTTCTTCCTGGTCTAAATCCACTCTGATGCTCTTCAATCTGATCCTCTACTCTTTTCCTTAGTCTCATTTCCAGTATTCTGGCATATACTTTTCCTGGAACGCTAAGTAGTGATATCCGTCTATAGTTTGAGCATTCCATAGTTAATCCTTTCTTATGTATTGGTAATACCATTCCCTTATTCCAGTCGTCTGGCACCTGTTTGGACTACCATGCGCGTTGGCATATTGCTTGTGGTAGTTTGTCTGCCACTCTCCTTGGTTTTTAATCATTTCTGGATAAACTTGATCTGCTCCTGTGGCTTTTCCTAATTTCACTTTTCTCATAGCTGTTTGGATTTCTTCCATTGCCATATCTACATTTTTATATGTCTCCACTGGATTACTTGTTACTCTTACTAATTGATCTTTAATCCTTGTTTCATACGTTCTGGAAGGATTATGTAATTGGTGAAAATGCTTTCTCCATGTTTCCATGATTTCGCTGTCTTCTTTCCTTATTTCTCCTTTGACATTTTTAATTTGTCGTATTGGGCATGCTTTAGTCTTTCTCATACTCTTCATTGCCCCCAGAACAGCTTTTGATTTCCTTGATAACTTTCTTGGAGTCTTTGTCCAAACTCTTCCCATTGTTCCTGTTTTGCTTTCCTAACTTCCTCTTTGGCGATAGTTCTTTTATTCACGTAATCTATCGTATCCTCTGGTCTCTTTGTTTGCAAGTATTTCTTCCAGGCATCCTACTTTTCTTTGATCCCAGTCTTGACATTCTCATTCCACCATGCTGTTCTTTTCCTATCTCATTTAATTTTTTCCTACCATAGACCTCTTCAGTACAACTGAGGAGTGTTTCTTTATACATTTGCCACTTGTCTTCTATTGTGCTATCATTCAGATCCGTCTGTCTTTCACTGATAAATCTTTTTATCCTAGATTGATATACATGTATCTGTTTTTGTCTTGGTTTATTTAGTTCTTCTATTTTGAGTTTAGTAGCTTTCTTCTCTTTCCTTTTCTGTTTGTTTTCCTCAGTCAGTAATGTCATTTTGGCAATCACTAAGTCATGATCACTAAATATTTCTGCTCCTCTGTTTACTCTTGCATCCAATGTACTGTAAAAAGGGAGCTGCTAACTATTATGTAGTCTATCATTGACTTTTCACACCTGTCTTCATTTACTGTATACTTGTGGATATCTTTATGAGGAAAAAAGCTGTTGGATATTTTCATTTTCTTCTTTAGTTGCGTCTTCGTTTGGTCCATAAGCTATTAATAATTTAATTTCTCGTCCTTTTTGGTTTACTATGTACCCTTAATAGCTTATACATTTCCACCTTTCTAGTATCTTTTCATACCTTTTATGCACTAGGAAGCCTACTCCTGCTCTAGCTCTATTTTTAACATCTATTCTTGAGAAGTTTAAAATATGATTCGGTCCTACATTTTCTATTCCTTGTCCTTTTTCTTTGTTTCTGTAATGGCTAAAATATCTACTTCGAAATTTTCCATTTCTTCAATTAATTCTAACTCTTTTCCATTTATTGCCCTAACGTTCCATGTTCCAAAAATCACAGTCTGTGTTCGTTTCCAAGTTCGTCTTCCAAAGATCAAGCCGGCTATATTCCTTTTACTTCTCTGAATTAGGTTGTTTTGGATAAGCAGGGGATTAGCCCTCTGTACCCTAGGTAGATAGTGGGGCTGCCATCTTGAGGCCCCCTACCAGGCATTGTTATTTTCTGTCAGGGCCAACTCCCTTAGCCTTTAGTCAGTCAAGACCAGCCTGCAAGGCAGCAGGTTGTTATTTTCTGTCAGGGTAACTCCCTTAGCCTTTGGTAATTCAAGACCGACCTGCAAGGCAGCAGGTTTTTCTGTCAGGGTTAACTCCCTTAGCCTTTGTTCAACCAAAACCCGCCTGCAAGGCAGCAGGAGGCTCATGGAGGGCTGGATCATCTACTCCCCGTACAGGTGCTTACCTATCCACTGATTCAGCTGCAGTTAGTAAAGTAATGGGGAATGGTTTGTATAATCGGTGTTATAAAGTAAGAACGATGGGATCGGGATTATATTTGAAATCGAAACCATCACCTCCTAAAGACCTACAAGGTGTTGGTGAAGGGATATATATATATATGAAAAATAAAAATGGATGGTTTGAAGGAACAGGGATAATTCATGATATTGCAAAAGAAATACCTTTACTTAATTTAACTTTCTAACCGTAAAGTCTAATTACGGATTAAATGCTGTTTCGTCTCCGTCCGCTATTGGTGGTGTTTTGAATCTACCCTTATTAGTAGTATTGCCAGTTAGTTTAAGTTTATCAGATAAATCTAAAACACCCTTTATAAATATGCTACACCAATTCAAACATACTAAAAAATCGATTGTAGATAATTATCTTTTTTCTATTTTAAAGAAAATTAATTTTGGACTTTTCTCCTCTAAGGATAATCACAAGGGCTTCGCAGTATTTCAATAATTTCTGGCGTATTGTTCATAATTTCAGTAAATCCAAGATCGCATTGTAACAACCCTTGATATTTTTCATACATCACACTAAATTTTATATACTTATCTTATACAAGGTAGATATTTTAAAATGATAACGTTCTTCAATAAAACTTTTAAAGTCATTAACTGTATAATCATAGAACATATGGCGTATCTTAAAGTTTCTTAAATACTTCCCAAGGTCGTAATAATAGATCTTATTCTTTTTATCAATATATTTTATTTTGTTTATCAATTGATTGCATTTGTTCGGAACTTTATCAGTATCTGTTGAATTGGATATTTCTACTGAGAGAGATGTCAAGTGAAGGTGAACTCTTATCGCACCTAGATAACCTTTCTCTTAATTCAGAGATATGAATATTTTCTCTATTTGGGTTATTTTCTTTTTCAACATAAACTATATATAATCAATTGGATTAAGGTTGTAGCTTTTAATATGTTTATAACATAACTTTAATTAGGTTTTAGAAATACAATCGTGAAGAATATCATTTTTATAAAGAAAACAAAAAGCAGTTTAAAATTTGGTTTTTAATAACTCGTTAGTATAAAAAGAACCAGTTATTTCTTCCCCTTGTAAATCTCGGATTTTTTTATATGTAATAGAGTTAGTTTGTAAGACTTTGTCAATAACAACAATTTATGAAGTCACTAGTTACTAGTGTAACCTTTCTCAAAGTGTTTTTTTATACTTACTGATTAGTACCATCTTCTTTTTTACTTCCGTCTACTACTGTCATCTTAATAGTATTGTGAAAAGTAGTATTATACGCATCTACTATTTTATTTAAAACATCATAATATTTCGTTGTATTATAAGCAGTGAAATATTTTTATATCTTTTCTTTTAGAGTGCGATTACATCTTTCAACTATACAGGACTTTTTCTTCGTTCTGTGTAGAATACAATTCTTTGTTTTCTTTCTTAAGTAAATCTTTTAAAGTTTCGTTATAAAATTGCGTTCCTTTATCCACCCATAACTTTTTCTGGTTTTCTTTCTTTAAATATCTGTTTAAAAGCATTTGTTATTTCTAATCCTGTTTTAGTTTTTAGTGGTATTACGAACGCGAATTTACTCAAAACATCAGTAACAGTTAGAAGATGTTTATAATGCTTATTTTGTTTTGAGTATTTATGGATGTCGACAAGATATGCCGAACATATTTCATCTGCCCCGAAGACAACAACTTTTCTTCTAGTAGGAACCTTTTTAATGACGTTTTTATGTAATTAATCACTCAATTCATTAGTTAGGGGTTTTAATTTTCCACCTGTAAATTGACATGTATCCGTATTACATATAACCCATTTCCTTTCATCATATTTCTATTATTAGAGGATATGATATTTTCAATATCTTTTGTTTCAGTAACCGTTCTACACTTTAAACAATACATTTTTACTAATATATCCTTCTGAACCATTTTCCCATATAGGGAATTTAATAATAAGTTTATCAATGCGTAACCAACCTTATTTTTCTCCTCTTTGAATTTCTTCTTAAGATCATATAACTCATAAACATATTCTCTAAATGGGTTAATTGCGAAGTTTTTCTTCATAAACTAATCCATCAAATATATATATTATTTTTCCTCCACATCTAACAATTTCTTGAATATCAACCGATGTTAAAATATCACAACATCTTCCTGTTCTACTTCTCCTCTGTCTTATTTACTTTAAATTGGGGTAAAAAAAACATATTATCCGGATAAATATACAATACTTAAAATATACCAGTTTTTGGTCTAAACCGTTGATTATTATGAATATTATCAAGAAATTCGTTTTAATCTGGTTTTCTATTAAATAATCTAGCCGATTGTGCTGTAGGATATTCTGAATTAAGACCCGCCATTGCAGATGGATATAATGAATTGATATCTAGGGCAATCATCATTTCTAGTTCTTTAATGTTTTTTTATTTCTTCTGTTATATTTTTAAAAGTATGATAATTTTTTGTCAAGTTTATTATAGTTATCAATTGACTCAATTATTGTTTCTTATTCATTTGGTTTGCCTAAATATTTAGCTCGTATCTTTCCCACTTCTTCATTTGCATCAAACTTCTGAATGTCAGCAGCAAGCCTTCCTCCTTTAACACTTTTTCTAACAAATGTTCTTGTTAACTTATCGGAATATGCATATATTCTTTCTTTAAGTTATATTTTGAGAACACTTGTAACTTGTTTGCTTTATAATTAATGTTTTTCTCTTTGATTAGGTCGTTAATTTCTTAACGGTAATTACTTTTTCATTATAAAGATTAATATATTTTCTCTGAACCTTTCAGACTTTGCATTATCTATCTTATCATCACAATATTTTATCTTCTCTAATAGTTTATTCTTCTTAGATATATATTTACTATTACGTTTATTCATTTCCTCTCGATCATATTTTATCTGTTCGTTCTTTCGGTCTGCTCTCATTTGAATATCTGTGTTAGACTGACAATCCTTACATTGAACCTTTCTCCCACCCTTCTTGGATGCGTCAATTCTATAATCATTAATAGATTTAGTAGCATTACATTTAATACATTTCTTTTTTTATAGGGATCGTTTTATAGGAATAAATTTATGGTAGACAAATTATTTTATACTCTTTTCCCTTTGATACTCGTTTTGATAATTGAGATTTCTTGCAATAAATTATTAATAAGCCTGCTTATACTTTCCTTTGTTATTTTGATAAAATCTTTCCTTTGTTGGTCTTCTGCAATTTTTACAAGCAGAACTTACACCACAAGATTTATTTGGCTCTTATGATATTCACTAAATAATTTAAACTAATAACATCTGGTGCATTTTTCCCCTTCCATTTTTATTTGAATAGTATTTTATATATATTCTTTTTACTCAGGATTACTACCCCTTAAAAGTATGAGATAATTCAAAAATATTCTTATAGAAGCATTTTTGTTTGTCTGACGCTGAGCAAGATCTCAAACCTAAGAATATTACTATAATTATAGTAGTACAGGATTGATACTTAACACACCCTCTTAGTTTTGTTTCTCCGAGTAAACTGTTTTTGGTATTATTATTATGTGTGTATTTTATCTTGATTTGAGATGATTTTGCATGTAGCGGAACCCTTCGAGAAATATCTTTAGCATTTCCTTGAAAAGACCCCAAATTCACGTGTATGTTAGGTTTTGAAATATCATGTGCGGGCCGAAGCGGAATGACGTGGAGCGAAGGGACGTGCGGGACATTCCAAAACCCTATACTACTATAATAATACTAATAGTCATAATAACAATATGATAATAATAATAATAATAATAATAATAATAATAATAATAATAATAATAATAATAATAATAATAATAATAATAATAATAAAAATAATAATAATAATAAGAATAATGATAATAATAATAATGATAATAATAATAATGATAATAATAATAATAATAATAATAATAATAATAATGATAATAATAATAATAATAATAATAATAATAATAATAATAATAATGATGATGATGATGATGATGATGATGATGATGCCGTTGTACAAAAATCATTCTTTGCGGCGTAACACCGCGGTGAAAAATGCGAATGAAAACACATAGTGAGTAAGTGTCACTATAAATCGGTTCATTTCAATACTATAAAGAACTTGTTTTGTTTCATGCTTTTGAGACCTTGACGATGAATGTATGTGCTTACTACAACAAGACAATATCAATGTGGGGATCATAATTTACTCATTATCATCACCATCAGAGGCGTTGTTAGGGAGGCAACGTCCTATGGGATATGCAGTTCATGATGATGATGAGTAACGGTGTCATCGGCATATCGTATATCATTTTTTTTTGATATAAAAAAGTGAAACAAATAAAGGATACTTTAATATATCTATATAATCGTACATTATAATTATACATACCTGTATGAGGAAAGTGATCTTTTGATCCACACACGGAAATGATAAGAAATCATAAAAACGTTTTCAACAATTCATCTTACAAAGACTAACGCTATGTTTATTCCCTCATCTTACAGGACACTCGACAACTGAGTGAATAAATCGTTTTCTTAAGTTCTTTCTCAAGTTCTTTCTCATTTGGTACTACCTTACATATTATTTTATTTCAGAGTGATGAGGACTTGTACCAACTTCTACACTTCCTTGAATCCGATGGCTTCCTCAACAACACCCTTCTCGTCTTATTCGCTGACCATGGTGCACGATTCTCCAAATTCAGGTCCTCTCTTTCTGGGAAATTGGAAGAAAGACTGCCTTACATGGCACTTCCTTCCCCAAGTGGTTTCACACCGAGCATCCTGATCTCATTCATAACATAAAAACCAACGTCAAACGTCTAACAACGCCAATGGATATTCATGCGACTCTAAAGGATATTCTTCATTTCAGTGGTAGTGGACCTGGAGATATTGCACATCGTGGTATCAGTTTATTCAAAGAAATTCCTATTGAACGCACTTGCTCCCATGCAGATGTAGCCCCGCATTGGTGTGCATGCATGTCATGGGTGAAAACCGACCCAAGTGATGATGGTGTACGCCACGCTACGCAAGCGGCCGTTGACTACATCAACCAGTTAACCCAAGGGTTCAGGAAGTACTGTGCAAAGTTAAGCATCAAGAGCATTACTGATGCTTATAGGTCGGAAGTCAGCGACTCGGTATTGCGTTTTCGGGAGACCAAAGGTGACCGAGGTTTAGATCCAATTTTGACGGCAAGGACCAAAGCTGAGCATTGTAGGTATCAGTTAACCTTCGTTACTGCCCCAAGCGATGGTGAATTTGAAGTGACACTTGAGCACGATTTAATCCAAAAAACATTCTTCTTAAATACAAGATCCATAAGTAGAATCAATAAATATGGGAATGCATCAGATTGTGTTCGTCATAAGACACGCGAGTTAAGACCATATTGTTATTGCCAGAAATAACTTGATTGTATGATATATTTTCAGATTGAGAGAGACTTGGAAGGACAGAAAAAGAAGGAGATAGAACTTACTTTCTTACTGCCCATTATGTCAGTTGGCATGTAGGGCAGCAATGAAGGATTTCCATCTCTCTCTTTTCATGGCAAGCGTCTTTATGGAATTCAGGTTTCGCCGCAGTCTTTAATATCATTCTCTGCTGTTATTCTCCAAGTCTCCTTTTCCTTCCAGGGGTCCAATGTAGGACAGCCTTGGTGATGCTCTCTTCTTCTTTTCTTAAAACGTGCCATATCCACCTCCATCTTCTTTTAAGCATGATGTCTTGCATTTGGTCTATTTTGCATTTTCGCAGATGTCTCCTTTGAAATTTTGTTTGGCCAAAATATATTTTGGATTTTTCACAGGCATTTGGTGTGGAATGAGGATAACTTGTCATGTCTCTGTCCGTCATCCGCCAGCATTCAGATCCAAATAGTAGAGTTTGTTTTAATATTATATTCTTCTGTTTTCCATACATTTTGAAGTAGTTTGAATGAGTTTCTTTCTTTGTTTAGACGTCTGTTAATGTCTTTGTCAGCTCCTCCGCTACTTGTGACAATGCTGCATAAAGATGTAAATTCCTTGGTTGTTTGTATGTTAATGTTATTGATGAGGATTGGAGAGGATTTTGTATAGTTAATGTCATTAGTTCAGATTTTATAAGGTTTATTTTTAAACCTATCTGTTGACCAAAAGAGCTTAGCCATGATGTTTTTCTCTCTTGCATGTGATGATGTGAGTGTGCCAATAGTGCCAAATCATCAGCAAAATCTATATCCTCTAGCGAAGAGAAGAGAGTCCATCTAATTCCTCTGTGTTGATCACTTGCTTCATCACCCAGTCTATAGCAATAATGAAGATGGTTGCTGATATCACGCACCCTTGTCTGACACCAGTCTTGATTTCAACACTTTGATTGCTATTGCCAACTTTACATGTGAATTCATTGTAGAAACCTTTAACGAGCTGAACAAGATTTTAGGGTATTCCATAATTTCTTAAAATTTTCCACATGCTTTCTCATGGAGGCTATCGATTATCTTTTCAAAATCGATGAAGTTTATATACAGTTGTCTCTGCCATTCATTGCATTGCTCTATAGTATTTCGTAATGTGAAAATTTGGTCCGAGCAGTTTCTTTCTTTCCTAAACCCTGCCTGTTCATTTCTTATGTAGGTATCAACGGCATTTAATATTCGTTGTATTATTACTTTTCCAAGAACTTTACTAGGGATAGACAGTTATTTCCCTCCAGTTATTGCAGTCCCGCAAATTGCATATTTTGGGAATTTTTATTATTATACCTTCATTCCATTCATCTCGGAGTTTTCTTTTCTGTCCATATTTTGGTGAAGAGTGGATGCAGTATTTTTGCTGCAAAAGCGGGTTCAGCTTTAAAAAGTTTAGCGTTGAAGTTGTCTATGCCTGGGGCTTTCCTATTCCTTAGAGTCTTAATAGCTACTGTTATTTCATTTAAGCTAGGTGGTTCTATACTAATATTCAAATCTCCTTGTGCCTCTTCAATGCTTGCTTCTGTTGGAGGTGGTGGCCTATCTAAAATTTCTATAAAATGTTCGGTCCATCTTGCGTCTTTTTCAGCCTCATTCGTGAGAAGCTCTCCTTGTTTGTTTGTAAAAGGCGGGTCTGAAGTTCCTTGATATTTTCCACTTATTACCTTTGACAATTCTATCAACTCTGCCTTGGTCTCCCGCTCGTGATGCTTCTTCTGCTTCATTGATAAGTCTGTCCATGAATGATCATTTGTCTTATCTTGCACTCCTTATTTCCTGGTATTGAGTTGACAATCTTTCTTTCAATCTGCTTGATTTTGCATCAAGTATTTTCTTCTTAATTTCTTTCCTCTTTTCAATTTTTTCCATGTGCCATTTGTTAGCCATTTTTTCCTTTTGTGTCTTTTTGTTCCTAAGCACGTTTTAGCTGCCTCTAAGTAAGCGTGTTTGATAGTGTTTCATCTGCTGTTGATTTCATTTCTATCACATGGTTTGTCATCATCCATATCAGTCAGCACCTGAAACCTAATCTTCAAGCTTATCATAAAAGTTTTGGCTGCATTAGGATCTTTAAGTTTAACCATGTCATATCGTTCTCTGCTTTGTCCTGTTGTATTTGCTTTTCTCAGTTTGATTTTTAGATTTGCAACCACTAGATGGTGGTCACTTCCAACATCAGCTCCTCTTTTTACTTTCACATCAAGAAGGGATCTTCCCCATGTTCCATTTTTGAGAAAATGATCGATCTGGTTTCTATCCCTTCTATTTGATGAACACCATGTAAGCTTGTGAATCTCTTTATTTAGGAAACAAAGTTCCACCAATATCAAAATCGTCAGTGTTGGAAAATTCCCATAATCTTTCTCCGTTGTTATTTATAACGCCACATCCTTCTTTTCCCATCGCTCTTTCATTTGTACTATTGTTGCAACCAACCTTTGCATTTAGGTCGCCCACTATAATTTTTGTATCATGCTTTGGTATTTTCTCCATTTCAGCCGTTAGTTGGTCGTTAAAATCATCTTTGTCTTCATCCTTACTTTTGTTTATGGGGCTATAACATTGTATAATCGAAACATTGACATGCTTTCCTTTCATTCTTATCTTTATCAATCTGTTAATGGGTTTCCATTCCATCATATTTTTCTCTTCCTTTCTTATAATATAATGGCTACAATAATGGCTACATCCTCTGAATGTTGGTTATCATCCCTTCCAGAATAGAGATCAGTTCTCCATTCTAGAATGGAAGATAGATGTAGATGCAAAAAAAAAGAGAGGCAATTTCTTTGATTATTTTCTGAATTTTATTGTTATAATATGATTCGCTAAAGAATATTTGTGTTGGACAGATATTGCTTGGAATTTTCAATCCTTCTTATTATGTAATGCCCTGAAACACTTTTTCAAAAAGAGCATCCATGTGTACTGTTTCATATTTTGTTCTTCAACTTTCCGTAGCATGCGGCGTTTTAGAATCATTATCCCAGTTTATTTATATTACTATCTCTTAAAAAAAATAGGTTTATTGTGTGAAAGCAATACCTGAATTATTTCTTAGGTTAGGTACATTTTCTTGCAGTGTCTATTCTAGAAGACCGTACGTAATTTTATGACATTGTCTAGAAAGGCGTGAGCGTAAACGTATAAGATATGTTTGTCGTTCGCATATTTTCGTTCATTCCTTATTAAACTTTCCATAACCTGTTCTTTACCAACATGTGGCATCTTTTGGTTGTTGGATATTGCATGTTCTATGACATGATATGTTCTATATTGAATACACCCAAACCTCGTTATACCGCCAACTGTTGTGCCAGTGGCAACTTGGCGCAATAAAAGGAATGACGTTATAACGTAATAACGATAACGTCTTTTTTCCCTAATAAAAGTGAGAGATAATCCACATTTGACCAATAGAACAGGAAAAAAAAACAACGATCACTGACAATGCAACATAGGCCAACTGCATTGGTAGGCTATTGACAGTATTATATTGTCATAGTAAGATCGTCCGATCCTTTTATGTAGTCTAAATTTAAAAAAAAACATTGACAGAAACAGCCCTAAATCAGAATGTCTTAGCCTAGGTTGTGATACCCTGGGAAGCCTAATTCTCGCCATTCAAGTGGACCCAATCATAGCCATTCCTGCCCTGCCAAATTATAGTCAGGATGAGTTGAGCGGTAAGATGGGGTTTGAGTGTAGTATCATGTGTGCTTGAACCGATCGAGGAGAGAGGGAGGGAGGGAGGGAGCAAGCGAGAGGAGGGAGAGAGAGAGAGAGAGAGAGAGAGAGAGAGAGAGAGAGAGAGAGAGAGAGAGAGAGAGAGGGGGAGAGAGAGAGAGAGAGAGAGGGGGAGGGAGGGAGGGAGAGAGAGAGAGAGAGAGAGAGACAGGAGGGAGGGGAGACAGAGGGAGAGAGAGGAGGGACAGGAGAGAGAGAGAGAGAGAGAGAGAGAGAGAGAGAGAGAGAGAGAGAGAGAGAGAGAGAGAGAGAGGAGAGAGAGAGAGAGAGAGAGAGAGAGAGAGGGAGGGAGGGAGGGAGGGAGAGAGCGAGAGAGAGAGAAAGAGAGAGAGGGAGAGAGAGGGAGCGGGGGAAAGGGAGCGGGGGAGGGGGAGAGAGGGAGAGGGAGAGGGAGAGGGAGAGGGAGAGGGAGAGGGAGAGGAGAGAGAGAGAGAGGAGAGGGAGAGAGAGAGAGGAGAGAGAGAGAGAGAGAGAGAGAGAGAGAGAGAGAGAGAGAGAGAGAGAGAGAGAGAGAGAGAGAGAGAGAGAGAGAGAGAGAGAGAGAGAGAGAGAGAGAGAGAGAGAGAGAGAGAGACAGAGAGATGAGACTGAGAGACAGGCAGTAATAAGTTATTAAGGATGCCATTATTAAGAATAACTGTTTTTCATCTGACATCACATTATGTGATGCCTAAGGTTGTACTTAGATCTAGATACTAGATATTTCTCGTTTGTTGTCTGACGAAGGATTATATCCGAAACGTCACGTGTTTGTTCTGTCTTTATAAGTGGAGTTGCCACTTGTCATATTTCGCCTTTGACTTCACTCCGCTGTGGACAAGAAGTTCAATTTATTTTACTAGTTAATTTAAACAGTTTTTCCTCACCAGGTCACATAGGTTTCCTTTTTCTGTTAATTCTAATAAATGCGGCTTTGTCGTATTTGCTTTCGTTTGCTCTTGCTTTATAACATTCCATACGTACGAGGAGTGGGCGATAAAATTACACATGTCGATGCTGTATTTATTTGATTATCTTGAGCCTTCGTTAAAGTAGAGCTTGCCGTGCCATAGCACAATTGCAGGTAGTCCAACTACAACTACAAGCAGTTATTGAATTGCTCTTTAATTGTCTTAGGCTGATTTTGACTATCCATATTATGTTTTTGAAATTTATCATTCTTTTTTTTGAAATGTCTGTTCTGGCCATCTGTTACAATATCATGGTTCGATTTGATTGATTAACGATATCTTAAGGCTTTGATATTAATGATATGTTGTAACTTGGTATTATTGAGAGACGTAGTCGGATCATCGCCTCCTAAAAGTTAATTTCATTCATCTTTTTTGGTATTTTTGTACACCTTTTTGTAAACGTTATGTAGGATTTATTTCATATTTGCTGTAAGTGCTTACGTTGAAACGAAAGGAGTCTATTTTTGTTTCTGTTATTACTAGGGGGTCTCGGTGTCGGCCTCTCAACACAAGGTAGTGGGTTCGAGTCCCGCCAACGGTTTGAACAATTTTCTCGATATTTTTCGAACAAAATATACCCTTCTGGTCAGGGTAGGTGGGTCGACACCCAGTCCCATCGGAGACGGTTGATAAAAAAGGAGGTCCCGTGTGCAGATTACAACAATGTGCACGTAAAAGATCCCTTGGCTGTTTCGGGTAAAATTAAAAACCCTACCAAAAACCCCGAGATCACTTTAGTTGTGGATGTGGGTAAATCAAATCTAATAAAAAAAACTATCATGCCTTTCTTTTCCCCATCAGTGTTGAAATGATAAGAACACAGGCTACTTCCCGGTCTTACATCTGTGGTGGTTGGAAAATACATGTATGCAGTTTGTATTATTCCATTTGATTTTTGCACGCCGTTCAATTAACAATGCCCCAATTAATGCCACAAGTTGATTGGAAAAACCCATATTTATCATGACTCTCAACACCAGTAGATCATTTTTTACAGTTATACTATCAAAAGCGTTGCTTTAATCTATAAACTTTGTAAAATATTCTTATTTTAAGTTTCTTACTTTCCCTTTAAGGCTTTACAAGATGAGAAACATATCAATAGTCACCAAAGTCCTGGATATTTCCATTTATTTACGTAATAGAATGCATTCTCATCCTGTATTTCCAACGCTGTTCTGCCATTCACATCTTTACCATATCTTAACAGCACAGCTTTGATATCGTCGGTGCCTTCATGCCTGCTGGAGCTGTCTGTTCAATCATTTACGTCTGCTAAATCTTTCTGGCGACTTAAAAGGCTGTGCAAGCAAACTTTGAAGTCTGACCACATACTAGCTCTGAAGTGTCAAGGACTTCCGGTTTGGTTATCGAGCAGGACAGACATGGGTTAGCGAGCTCTCTCCCTTTTTATGAGTTCAAGCTTATTTTGTCGTTGAACGACATCAATATGCCAGTTAGCGGACTTCCGACGATGCTGAATGTCTTATCAACAACATTTTAGAGGAATCTCACCTCTCCTCCATCGAAGTAGCTGGAAATAAAGAGCGCACTACCCTCGTCCTTCGATTTGATGGCATGGAGATGGCCGACATGAGTGTGTCGACGGGTCATTATTCAACTCCCGCCAGCCTCTGACGGAAGTCACCAAGCCAAATAAAACGAGGCAACTTTAGAAAACAATAACATCATACAAGGGTAGCAACAAAGACACCAACAACATGTACGAACACGGACTTTATTGAAAATAAAGAAATTCGAAGTGCTGACGTTCAACATACAAACAACAACAGTACGGCCTCAATCCAGAGTAATGACAGTGCTATCCATTTATTCAGCATGTCAACTGTAACATCGCTCCTTGACGACACACCTACGAGCATGGATTTTATTGAAAATAAAAATATGGAAGTGCTGACCTTCAACAAACAAACAACAGCACTGACTCAATCCAGAGTAACGATAGTGCTATCTATTCATTCAGCGTGTCAACCGTAAACATCGCCCCTTGACGACACGTCTATGGTCGGAAATACAATCAGTGAATCAAACAGCCTAGACGACACGGCGACAGATAGGAAACACAGCGAGAAGAAGATAGATCTACACATTTCTAACACATCTGTTACGTTAGACGGTGAGACCGAATATGACAAAGAAAGCTCTCGCACAAGTGAGGAAAACTCATCCATAGAAAACCAACAAGGTGGTAACGGTAATCAGACACGAAAGACACAGGAAGGCATGTTTACACAACCAGATCGCAACGAGGACATTTTAAAGCTCGTGTTAGACACATTTTAAACGACACATGTTATTATTGCAGAGACTGATGATCTCATTATTGAGTATTGCGTTACCAATCAAAGGATAAGAAACTTCATCGTCAAGAACAACGAAAATGCGACAACGACATCTGCTTAATTGGCAAGACCAGACGATCTGGATTATGGAGGACTGTGACTATGGAGAGCACGTGCACACTTTTCTGGCATTATCACCCCATCTTAAAAGTTTGATCTTCAAAACATCGAATCTATAATATATAGAAAGCAAGACAGAGATGAAACAAGTTCTGGAGCCCATGACTTGTATAGCCAATAATATGCATACCTTTTCAAGTTAACATTCTTCTAATAATGTTTTGTAATTATCAGATAATTATCAATTTACTATGGTTTGATTGCTGATTCCTCCTAATGGATGTCATTTCTGTTTGCCTTTTATTTGCCTATTTGTGAATGTATTCATTCAAAGCAAGTTCGACTTTGATAGAGATGCATTGATGATGTTTCAAGAATTATTGTATCCATTTTCACCATAAATACTTGAATATCTGAAATAATGCCTTCACTTGATATTTTGATGAAATTTGAATGAAATGGAACACATATGCGAACAAAAAAAAACACCAAAAAAACGCAAAAAAACCCAACTATATCTACCCCCCCCCAAAAAGAAAGAAAAATAAAGAGAAAAAAAAAAAAAAAAAAAAAAGCTCGAAATGTCGCGTCGATGGCCCAGTGGTTAGGTTGCCGGACTGGGATGACGAGGTGCTGGTCTGGAATCCTAGCAATGCTATGTCCGACGTTGTTTTCTTTGGGAAAAACGCTTAACACGCATTTCCTCACAACCCAGGTGCAAATGAGTACCAGCAACAATGTGGGAGTAAAAATCTCCGACAGACTATCGTCCTGTCCAGGCGGTGATTACCATCCCCTCTTTTCTTTCACGTTATAGAAATCGGGATAAGCCCCGGCTTTATGAACCGAAAGAGCCCGATTGAACTTACTTACACAATTACTGTGAAAAAATCTACTCTTCCGGTGGATAAGGAACATAATGGGACGAACCGCGGTTCAAGAATCGCACAGGACAGCATTCACAAGTCTACTGTATGTATGTGAATGTGATGATTTCAAGTCAACATATAGAGCCGTCCTAGAAAGGGCAGCTAAAACAGGTTAATGTGACAATTAGCTCATTTTGTCCAATCAAAATTCAGTCTGAGAAACACTACCTTAATACACAATATTGTTGATTTTCTTTTCATTACTATTTATTCATTCTTATGAGAATTTCGAGACGGAAATTGTATTATCTCAACACAATATGTACTTAATAATTTATATTAATACAATATTGAGGTTATTCATAATAATCGTTTTTCTTCTTGCACATATTTGACTGTAACAGTGACTGAGCGTATGAATACGATGTATCGCTCATACCTGGTTTTGTTTTTAATGAATCGAATCAAAACATTGAATAATATTAATATGTTACCAGTTCATTTCAATGTTCAAATTAAAGGTTATGTAGTTTTTATTCCCATGCATGATGTTTTTCTTATGATGTTAGGTATGCTTCAGTTCAGTAATGAGTGAGTGCAGTGTTGATTCAGAGTCGTGTATTTTGATAATGTCTTTTACGTTTTACAAAATCTATCACTGTATCAGTAGTCCACAGGCAAGGTGTCGGCCTCTCAACCAAAAGGTAGTGGGTTCGAGCCCCGCTAACGGTTGAAAACAATTTGTCGAGCTTTTTGAGCAAACTCTACACCCTGGTCCAGGTGGGTAGTTCGACACCTGGTCTCATTCACGACGGACGATAAAAAGGAGGTCCTGTGTGCAAATCACAATACTTTGTGCACGTTAAAGAACCCTTGGCTGTTTTCTGGGCAAAATTAGAAATCCTACCAAAACCCCCAAGGTCACATTAGTTGTGGATGTGGGTAAATCAAATGAAATAAATCAAATAAAAAATATACGTATAGAACAAGATAAGAGTAAGACTACGTTCACGCTACGCCCAGCCAATTGTTGGCAGCAGCCGTCAGCAGCCGGCTGTAATCTGTCGTCACGCCCGTATCTTCTTTGGCCGAATTTATACTAAGCTCGGTTTGAATGAAACAAATGAAGGAAAGAAGTAACGCAGGCCAAAATTACAAATGTAATAGAGTATTGAAGGACGGTCTATATTATATTGCACCCGACTTGCAGCAACTGTTCATAGTTTGTCAAAGTGAAGTGGAACGTGCTGCATTTCAACTTGCTGGACGGACGCGATGAGCGATCGCTCACCGTCTCACCGGATGTCAGTGACGTCACTGAGTCTAGCAGGCAGATGTATCTGGTCCAATATCTTTTTAATGGTTGATCGGATCAAAAATCTGATTTCAAATTTGAAATTAGCGACTCAAATTCTAGGCAAGATTCGAGCCGAATTAAGTTTTTTTCAATTATAAGATAATTTTGTATCAATTCTCCCACCGCGACGAGAGCGGTGGCGGGAAGATTGTGTCTGACACTGTGATGAAGCAGATATTATAATATAATGGGTAGTACAACCGTTGTGATTTATCTCATGTGCACAGCATTTATTACAGATTATTCAATTCAATTCCTAAAAATAATGGCTGTCTTTTCACCACAAAAAGAGGAGGCACTAATTAATGCAGTTGAATTGAGACCGACCTTATATGACAGAGGAGAGAGAAATTACAGCAACAGAGATAAGAGATTGAATGTAAAAGGTTCCATTCGAAACTACTCCTTAAATTTGATCGAGTCCTGTCGCAACATCGGCATTAGATGGTGATATTCACCACACACATTCCTTAACTTGTTGATGGGTGAATTGACATTAAACGCCGTTTTGGTGCGTCTTCTTCTTCGTAAATACAGCATCAAAGCTAACTTGCTTTTTCTTGAAAGCGCCATTGTGTCAAATACAGTGACTAAGTGAGTTGCTTTCAACGATGAATAGTGTGTTACGAGCTTATTAAAAAAATGAAGGCGGAAAAGGGCGGGCGCAGTATACCCATACGTTTGCATCCGTCAACCATCTTCATTTTGAAAACAACAGTTGGACGGACTTACTATATTTTCGGCCTTACCGTAAGCTTAACCGTTATTCATCAAAGAAAAATATAACATTAACAACAGTTACAGTTCGCGCCACATCATTTTCCGATCCAATAAAAAGTCGATTAAATGCTAAATAAAGATATAATACCCAATACAATGCCGATATACACATAATATTACTAATAATATATGGCTATTACCAAGTAGACCCCCCCGCCACCAGTGAATAAGATAACCATATAAAGGTGAAACTGAAAAATGAAGAAGTGAATATGTGTGTACATAATAAAGAAGTGAATGTGTGTGTGTGTATGTGTGTGTATACAAAGAAGTGAATGTGTGTACATAAAGAAGTGAATGTGTGTGTACATATGTAGTTGGTGCGCGGATCATGGCGTAAACGATTTACTTTGCACCAATCTGTTCGTAGTTAAGTGGTTGTGAAAATAAACGATGGTAATGGTATCCTTCAGTTGGGATCTACTTTGTGTTCAGTGCATGGGTTCTGATCTGTTCATTGTATGCTCTGTCTGGTCAGCTGGGGAGATGTTGTCTACAAGTTATCCAGAACAGCGCAGCTGGTTTGATTTTAAATAAAAATTGACATGATGAAGCTGTACCCCAAACGTAAATCCCACCTCCAAATCCAATTTAAAAGCTGCGCAAATCATGTTATACAGATTTAACTGTGGTATATCAAAGCTGCGCAAATCATGTTATACAGATTTAACTGTGGTATATCAAAGCTGTGCAAATCATGTTATACAGATTTAACTGTGGTATATCAAAGCTGTGCAAATCATGTTATACAGATTTAACTGTGGTATATCAAAGCTGCGCAAATCATGTTATACAGATTTAATGGTATATCAAAGCTGCGCAAATCATGATTTAACTGTGGTATATCAAAGCTGCGCAATGTTATCAGATTTAATGTTATATCAGCTGCGCAAATCATTTAACTGTGGTATATCAAAGCTGCGCAAATCATGTTATACAGATTTAACTGTGGTATATCAAAGCTGCGCAAATCATGTTATACAGATTTAACTGTGGTATATCAAAGCTGTGCAAATCATGTTATACAGATTTAACTGTGGTATATCAAAGCTGCGCAAATCATGTTATACAGATTTAACTGTGGTATATCAAAGCTGCGCAAATCATGTTATACAGATTTAACTGTGGTATATCAAAGCTGCGCAAATCATGTTATACATATTTAACTGTGCTATATTAAAGCTACGCATATCATGTCATACAGATTTGGACGTGCTATATTTTTTACAGATTTAACTGTGGTATATCAAAGCTGCGCAAATCATGTTATACAGATTTAACTGTGGTATATCAAAGCTGCGCAAATCGTGTTATACAGATTTAACTGTGCTATATCAAAGCTGTGCAAATCAGGTTATACAGATTTAACTGGGCTATATCGAAGCTGTGCAAATCATGTTATACAGATTTAACTGTGGTATATCATAGATGCGCATATCATGTTATACAGATTTAAACGTGCTGTATCAAAGCTGCGCAAATCATGTTATACAGATTTAACTGTGGTATATCAAAGCTGCGCAAATCATGTTATACAGATTTTACTGTGGTACATCAAAGCTGCGCAAATCATGTTATACAGATTTAACTGTGGTATATCGAAGCTGGGCAAATCATGTTATACAGATTTAACTGTGGTACATCAAAGCTGCCCAACCAGTATTTGAAGCCAGCTAACTGAACCCGACGTTAACAATTCATAAATGTTGAAATTTTCACTGTTGTCGGTGCGTCTCCCACTCCTAACCGCTCCACTCCGCTCTGTCCGTCACAAAAAAAGTTGATGAAAACCGTAAGCATTGTGTCTCACTACTTTTGTTGTCCACATCGTCTGCTCCACTCAGCTTGGGGGACTCGGTAGAACAGAGGCAAGGTATCGCCCTTTCAACCAAAAGGTAGTGAGTTCGAGCCCCACCAACGGTTGAACAATTTTCTCGAGATTTTTCGAGCCAGATCTACCTACCACCACCCCCCTCCTCCCGTCCTGATCCATGTTGGTCGATCGACACCTGGTCCCATCGGCGACGGACAATAAAAATGAGGTCCCGTGTGCAGATCATAACACTGGGACCATTAAAGATCCCTTGGCTGTTTACAGGGCAGTCCGGGCAAAATCATACCAAAAACCTTGAGATCACCTTAGTTGTGGATGTGGGTAAATCAAATCAAAGAAGAAAAACCCACTCAGCTTCTCTCATCGTCGCTCCGCTCCTCGCTTTGTCGGCTGTGTGTGAAAGCGTGTGTATGTGTGTGAAAGCGTGTGTATGTGTCTGAAAGCGTGTGTATGTGTGTGAAAGCGTGTGTATGTGTGTGCAAATTTGTGTTTTAGATGACTATCATTGTTCTTTTTGATTGACGTAGGTCAAGCGTTTACTGAAAACATTGAAAGCAGCCCAACCGATCTAGTGTGTATCACCCTTTCAAAATGAAAATCAATATTCATGTTCCCGACCATAAACTGCTATTCTTTATTAATGATGTATTCTAAATTGGCTACTCTTTCATTAGCAACGGTGCCCTATTTATAAATCCCAACGATAACAATACGATACTGTATAATATTAATAACAGTATCTTTAGCAGGCGATAGCAGGGCAGATGTAGAAGTGTCTTGATCGATCCAATGTCGGCTAGGTCAAGATATAAACCTTATCAGATATAGAAACAGGCCTTAAAATATGTGTATACAAGTTACAAGTTTCCACAACTTTATAAAGCTCGAAACTAAATATTTGCTGTACGAAATATGTCAATTTATTTCTTGAACTCGCAACCGCCTTAACATAGATGAGACGAACACTTCCCTTTAAGATTTGTCACATTTTATTCATTAAAGGGGAAATCGTTCAAAGGGTCAATTACTATAAATAAATATTTTGGTGTCCATGTTGACCATACGTTAAATTGTACAGAACACATTGATTATAATTTCTTTTTACCCAAAGCTAAAAAGAGAATGTACTTCATCAGAAATTTAAATCAGTTCAAAATAGACAAAACACTCATAACTTTGTTATGTAGATCAACAATTGAGAATATATTGGTTTTATGTGTGTTGCCTCGTTAACGAGAAAAGAAAAGTGAAGAGGACAATAAGAACAAGCAGATACACCCATGAAATACAATATTTCCCTGAACTGATCAATAATTTTACTTAAAAGATTTACTCACATTTTACAAGACGTGTCCCACCCTTAAATTCGCATAAAAATAATATCGTTAAGTCAAATCGAAATACAAGTAGTCGCGTTCTTTCAATCAGAACAAAAACTGAAAGACACCGTAGGTATTTTTTACCTACTGGTGTCAGACTTTTCAACTCTCACCACGAGCTTCAGTAGACATTTATTAAAGTGTTTTTATGGGGCCATATATTATACAGTACGTTTAAGAAATAACGGTACCCAACAAAGCGGCTGATCACCATAACATTTTAACACAATAAACGTGAGTCTTATACTTTTTGAGAAATTTCAGTTTTGTTTGATATAATTCTTGGAACAATGAAGGTCACACACTTGGTAACAAAAAGGTACATTGTTCAATTTTCAACCTTTCTGAGGAAAACAACAAGTCCTACAAATGTGTTCGATGAAACCATTCACAAACGGTGAAATTGATTTTAAAATCCATCAACCTTTTTCTTTAAGTAAAAAAGCCAATTAAAATAATCCACTTACTAGTGCTTTAAAGAACTTGCTGGAAATGACGTCATTTCTACTGTAAATTGAAATGACCCACTTACTAGTGCTTTAAAGAACTTGCTGCAAATGACGTCATTTCTAGTGTAGTCAATTGAAATGACCCACTTACTAGTGCTTTAAAGAACTTGCTGCAAATGACGTCATTTCTAGTGTAGTCAATTGAAATGACCCACTTACTAGTGCTTTAAAGAACTTGCTGGAAATGACATCATTTCTGCTGTTTGCAGAGTTTCACTCGTTTCACGAAGTCTTCCATTGTGCGCGGGCATTTGTTAGGCGCCACTGTTTTTACAATCTGTTTTATGTCTTGTTTCAGCTCAAATAGGACGGTTTTTATACAGATTGTGTCTGGGAAGAAATGCAAGGGGCTAAGATCCGGTGAATGAGGAACTCAGTTGTTCATTGTCTGTTGTAAAGTTAGTCGATCATCAGAGAAGATGTTGTTGAGGAGGACGATGATCGACTTATCTCGCGTATTGGGTTCGTTCCCTAGTCCCATTGGAGACGGACCATTAAAAGGAGGTCCCGTGTGGAGATCACAACACTCTGTGTACGTTATAGATCCCTTGGCTGTTTACAAGGAATTCTGAGTAAAATTGAA
>JAXRKP010000091.1:135000-160000 GCA_037039925.1 Doris montereyensis | reverse complement strand
AATTAGACCAATGTCTCACATGTGTGTAATCTAATCTAATAAGGCCCCCCAAAATACCACAAAAAATGTATACGTCATTACATCATTTAATCATTCAATTACGCAGAATGTTGTTTTTGTGTTGCTGACGAAGGGTGGCCAATGGTACATTTCTATGTGTTGTCCCGTTTTCTTTCTATTAGGCCTTTCATTTCTATTTTATATTCCTCTTCATTTAAGTTGAAGGAAGTGGTAAGGCTTAATGTAAGACATCGAAATGGCTGACAATGCCTTTGGAAGATTTTTTAAAGTACGCGTTAATAAGGGAATTCTGAAAATAAATAATTTTGATTGGAGGCAAAATTGTTTTCCATTTGTCATGAACAGCCGCAATTCACACGCAAAACCCCACTGACATCCAGCAAATAGAGAAGAGAAAATTTAGCATTGCATAGAACGGACTAGATCACCAGAAACTGCCTGATAATGCTCATGTATGCCAGTTTGTACGCGGATTTGATGTCAACAACACAAATCTTATCTCGCTGGTAGAGGAGGTCTATTTGTGCATGTGAGATGTTATCAGCACATGGTATTTACCATGCCAGATAAGAATTGTATGGTGGAGGTCAAACGCATTTCAAATGCAATGGCTGCTGTGTCTACCGAAAATTTAACATATTAACTGATAAGAGAAAACAACCCAAAACCAAAAAGTTATACAGAGCTGTGGACTTTAATTCTATAGTTAGATTTGACAGTCATAGAATGGATAAGAAATGGAAGATAATTATTTGGGAAGAAAAACAGAACACAGGAAGGACACAGAAAGTGTGTAGAATTGTTGACTGACGTTAGGACTTATTTCAGGAAAATGACGATAAAAAACAACGAAAAAGACAAAGAAAAGAAATAATAAGCAGGGACAAAGGAGTTAAACCAACCGAAAAGACGAATACAGGAAAGAGACCACGAGGGAGGGATATAGAAAGACTCCCACAGAACTCACTTACGTCATTCATAACACGAATAAGGTCGTTAAGTGTTAAGAGACACAACCCTAGCCAAGCTAACGATGGACACGTAAAGATACACAACCATATCATAATTGAAAAATTAAAAACGCATTTAAAAGTAAGAACATGAACTATAGGACTGGCCATGGCTTCACTTACAGTTCTGACTTGGAACGTGCGTGGATTAAGAAATAAGAAAAAAATACTATCATTAAAATTCTTAAGACAAAAGAATACACAATCATAATGCTACAAGAAAGAAACCTACTTAGAAGAAGAGGAACTGTGTCTTATAGAAGCACAGTGGGAGGGACTGTACATTTACAGACAGGAACAGAACACAGCGGTGGATTACTAACTTTGTTCAACAAAAATATAGTTGGTAATATATCAGCAGTGCACAAGAATTCAAGATACATAGCATCTAAATGAAAACGTCAGGATGAAGACATGTTAATATACAACGTTTATGCACCTTGTAATGTGAAATATAGGGTTTGTCTTTTTAAAAGAGCTAAAAGAAACTATGACTGACCTTGCCAGAGTAAATGATAGCGTAAAAACAATAGTAGCTGGAGATTTCAACTGTGTCCTTAGTAACGAATTTGACATTATTGCAGGCCAAAAACATCCAAAAGAAAGCGTAAAGACATTCGAGGCAACAGTGACTGACTTAGGATTGATTGATGTATGGAGAACAAATAATCCTAGTTATAAACAACACACATGGACAAGAGAAACCCTAATACTGTTAGACGTCTAGATTACACATTTGCCGATGAAAGCATGATGCCTTATATAGAAAGTATAGACATCAGAACCCTTGGTTTCTCAGATCACAGAACAGTCGAATGAAAAATAGGTTTCTGGTCAAGTCTCCAAGCGGCCCCTCATATTATAAACTGAATACTAACTTATTGAAAGACAAGCAATACATAAATCTTATACATAAGACAATGGAACAAATTATAAGTGAACGAAGATATACGGACGAACATCTAGCATGGGAATACATTAAAAGGAATTAGTAGAAATTAGTCAGCAATATAGCAGGTATAAAAATCAAAATAGAACAAGAAAAATATTAACCTTCTATCGTAAATAAAGAAATAGAAAACAAAGTCGTCAAAGATCCACATAGTGAGAAACTTAGGACAAGACTACACATCAGGAAGAAAGAACTGGAAATCATTCAAATGGAAGAAACCAGAGGTGCACAAATACGATCTGGAATAAAATGGATCGAAGAAGGAGAGAAGTGTAATAAATTCTTTCTGAACTTAGAAAGGAGGAGATCCACCAATAACACCATAAATAAACTCAGAGATGAAAATAGGATCTATTTAAACCACTTGAGATATCGGAAACAAAAAAATGATTATAAAAATCTATACAAAAAGCAAAGAACAAAGGACATTATTCATGCAACCAGAGTATTCACGTCTTCTCTTACAATACCAGTAATCCCAAATGCAGAAAAAGAATTGTGTGACCGAGAGGTTACTGAAGAAGAGGTTTTAGATGCTATAAATGGCATGAAGAATGGTTCTACGCCAGGAATCGACGGCCTTCCTATTGAATTCTACAAGCTGTTTTGGCAGCATATCAAAGATTCTCTGCTAGAATAATTCCAATACAGCTTCAAAAAGGGTTCACTATCAGGGTCTCAAAAACTGGGCATCATAAGCTTACTACATGAAGGAAAAGATAGGACTGAGCTCAATAACTGGAAGCCGATCACCCTTTCAAATACCGATTATAAGATAATCGCCAAAGTATTCGCCAAAAGGCTGGCATCCGTAGTAGACAAAATCGTGCACATAGACCAGAAAGGTTTCATACCAGGCAGAAATATCACTGATATGATTCGGGACATTGACGACATCTTGGAAACAAAGAGTACCACAGATAATCAAGATATACTTGTCTCTTGATTTTAGCAATGCTTTTGACACTAAATCAATTCCTTTTCCTTTTGGAATCAATTAAAACATTTGGATTTGGAGAAATTAAAATTTTTATGAAATGGATGGAGGTTTTGTTTCATGGAAGAACAGTTTCTGTTAAAAATACAGGTTTTATCTCAGAAGAATTTAATGTAGAAAGATGTGTGAGGCAAGGGTGTCCTATATCTCCACTCTTGTTTACTGTGGCTGTAGAGCTACTCGCCATAAGCATTAGACAAAACAAAAATCATAAAATGCATACGTCCTGTCGAGGGTATAGAATCAATAAAAATAAAACAATATGCAGATAATATGTCGCTATTTGCCAAAGGCATTGATGATCTCAAGAATGCATTAGATCAAGTTGAAATATTCTCAAAACTGTCTGGATTCAAACTCAATAAAGAAAAATCGTTAGCTATGCCATTAAATGTTACCAATCCATTCCCTTGCATAATGCATGGAATAAACACAGTAAATGAAATAAAACATACTAGGTATATTCTATAGAAACAATGAACCCACAATAAGCATTGCAAAAATTTGAGATAAAAAAATTAACGCAATTAAATGTATATTGACGCAGTGGGCAAAACGAAATCTGCCAATAATGGATACAATTCAGATACTTAAAACGTTCGCTCTCTGTCAGTTAACCTATGTGATGAGAAGTGCTGGTATTCCCGATGAATTTTTATCAGGCATAAATCGAATATTCTTCAAGTTTATATGGCAAAAGAGATATACAAACAGAAGAGCAATTGAAAAAATAAAAATAAGCGTTATGTTCAGTTCTGTTGAAATGGGATGACTTAACATGCCAAATATGGTAGAAATACAAAGACGCATACCTATTAGATTGGGGCGAGAAATTCATTGAATCAGAGGAAGGCTGCTTTAAAATTTTGATTGAAAAAAGTTTTATCACCCGTTGGCGGACTAACAGTTTTTGAAGCAAATGTTTCTCTGAAACAATTTCAAGGTATGTCCCTTATTCGTGGAATTTTGGCTTCGGTACCAAATCATGGAAAAAACATAATTTAGAGATATAAAGAAAAAAAAGCTAATATTTTCCTCAACCTTTATTTAGTAATAACAATGTAACTCACGCTGGAAAGGTATTGCATGTGCAATATCTTATAGTTAAAGGGTTGAAAAATATCAAAAATATTTGCAATGGCGGAGCAATAATAGATTTGAACAGTTCACTCAAAAATACGGTAATTATCGACGGGCATTATTAGGATTATTGGCTAATATACATTTCACTACCAAAAGATAGACTTCGACACGAAGCTGCGACGATAAGCCGCAAGCAAATCCTTTTAGAGGTGAACCAATTGGATAAATTGGAAGAAATTGATTCCTAAAACTGATTAAAGAACCGAAGGAACACACATAGAAAATATGTGGCTCCGAAGGTTTTGACATCATATACAGATAAACATTGGAGTTTAGGATGCGTTGAGATAAACAAAAAATAAGATTGAGAGCATTGCAGTGGAAAATACTGAACAATATTAATCCAACACATATTTTACTACGAAAATGGGAATTCGGACTCCCCATATTGTCCCGTATTGCTCAGAAATAGATTATATAGAACAATTCTTTGGAGACTGCTCAAAAACAACAAATCTATGGAAGACCATTAAAGATAGACTTTCTATGAAATTAGGTAAACGAATTGTTCTAGAAAGGAAGGACATATTACTTGGATTAAGGTTTGCAAGCGGAGTTTGCCAAACTGAAATTCAGGAGGTAAATAGAATATTATCGGTAGCTAAAATGGCAGTGTCAAAGTACAAATATGGAGGAAGGGGAAATCTTATTGAAATATTCGATTTCAATGCAAAATTAAGAAACATTGATATCTAACCTAATATTTTCGTCTGCTATTTTTTCTTTCTGTTTTTCATTATTCGTTTAAAGATGGGATGGGGGGATGGTTGTTATTCGGATGTTTGGCTCAGAATTATTTCATTTTATTTTATTTTATTTTATATTATTTTAATGTTTTCTTGTTTTTGTTTTCATGTTTATAGTGGATTTTTTGTTTTCAAATAATGAATTCAATAAAACAAGGAGAAAAAAAGAAAACAAGAAAAGCAATGATGAATGGAAGCGCAACAGACCAGCAGAGCTACCTCAAAATGACCATTACTATATTTCATCACTATCCTAAGTTCATTTAATAGTCAACATTTCTACAAGTATGACTATCATTATAATCATCTGTTATACTAATTAAAAAAAGGAAAAGAACAAAGAAGAACAAATATTAGGGAAGTGGTTGTGGTGATAGAGGACGATAGTAATGCTAGTAAAGTAAAGGTGATGTAAATATTAAAAGGATAATAGTGATAGCGTTAGCAAACAGTCGTTGCATTAATTAAATTATGCAGCATGTGTTTGGGGATTGGGGGAGAGGTAAGGAAAAAATTTAATAAGAACTATTAGGATTACGTATGATTATCTTTTAGATGTCTAGATTTGTATTGCAAAAGAATACACCAAAACAAAAACACAAACAATGCCAGTGTCTGGGATATATTGAAACCAGGTCTGTTTGTGACACTTATGAAATTGGCAACATGTGTGTCATTTCTAAATGGTACGGCAACCTAAATTCACAGGTAAGGTGCAAGCCCAGCCACCTTCCTCCATTTCTGAATGACGCAGTTGATACCGGCCTCTAAAACATTATTCGCCCTGAGTGTACAGAAAACGTTGTGTCAATACAGGAGCCACCCCGTATATCCCACACCGCCTAAGGAAGCGAACAAAAAAAACAAAAAAAACTTCTTAAAGGGAGCTAAAACCTAGACAGCAACAACAACAAAAAAACAATAACAAATTTCTCCAACAACAACCAAAGCAAACCTTGGCCGCCCATGAGACTGGAGATGGTGAGGCAGAGAGAGAGAGAGAGGAAGAGGGAGAGAAAGATGAGAGATCCTTCAGTCAAGACCATGTATTCGTCTTGATAACCAAGAAACCTGTCCTGAAAATTTCAAGATAAAAGTGTGAGAAAAAACAAAGCAATATAATATAGTTTGATTGAAATGGGAACATTGCTGCCCTACATGCCAATCATAATGGGCTTAAATTTTTAAGTAAGGGTCCTTTTGTCCTTTAGTTTTCGGTTCAGACGAACATTCATCATCACTGGGTGGACAATGCCTTGTTACTTCCTCCAAGGAAACAAAACTATGATTTATGCTAAATTTCCTCAATAAGACTAGGTTGTGGTGCTTTACACTTTAATAATGAATTAGATATGATCAAGGTGTCTGTTTTCACTTCAATTCCCGTAGAAATTGTACCACATTAGCTCTATCAGCACATTTGGTGTTTTCTTGTGAAAGTCGTGTCTCCTGGAGCATTTCTGTCTTTGGCTTTATGAACGCGTCACAAGAAATGTACACATGGAGGTCGAATTTAGTCTTGTGACGTAAAAAATTTGACACCAGTCTGTTGGCCAAATTTTGATAGCCGCTTTTCTTATTGCTCCGTGATAATGGCAGCATGAAATCAATTCGACTAATAATGGCACATGGACATGAAAATTGCAATAATCGTTATGAATAGAGGTGTTTTTTCTCTGGAAACTCTTTAACATAGGCTTTGGCATGGTAGGTAGTAAGCTTAACGACGCCATAACTAGTTCATGGTTTGTTTCCTGTCTTGGTGCAAAGGAATTTCCCCCTAAAATCCTAATCTAGAATAAAACTACGGCCTTGGACAGTGGGGGTGTGCAGTGGAGTCGTGTTAGTTCTGGCTCTACATTGTCTGCAAATCCGAGTGGTGTCGAGCAAAATGTGTCGAACGAGAGACAAATTATTGGGATTATCAATCACAAGTTATTCATCACAGCTAAACCAATGGGTCAAGCAAGATGAGCTATGAAATAAGATGAGTCATTCAGTGGCTGACAACCCTGTACAGTGCTCCGCGTTGTCATGGTGGAGAGGATCTACAGTACTCTAGATCTAGATCAAATAGATCTATCTGGGGCTTGGAGATTTGACTTTTGGATGGAGGTAATCATCAAAATTTCGCTAACCATATCCATTAAATCCGAACCCTCTAATTAAAGGCTTGGATCTCGGGAAGACCAAAATAAAATCAGTTTTATAGTTTCGAATAAATTAAATGGACTAGAAAATATAAAGCATGTTAGAACTCAACTCAATTTTTGTAATATTCTAGTTTGCAGATGGGATTAAAACAATCAAAGTTTGTTGCTGCGTTTACATTGGTAACTGATTACCATAAGCGGTGATCTTTCGGTTCTCACCTCATCTTGAATACTCAAAAATCAGCTGCAAAGTCTAATATAATAAATACGAATTTGCAAATGTTTTATAATTTTGGTAAATTCTTCATATGATGGAAATCTGACGGTCAGTCCACTTTTATGAGAAGCGGAAAACGCTCAGTTCCTTGTGAACTAGTGAAGTGGGAAATGAATCTGATTCGAATGACAATTTCATCGAATAGTGGCGTCTCCGATGGCCGATTCTAATCCTATCGACTGTCGGAATAAGGATCATCACGTCTATCGGATAATTCGAATCCTATCGCTGCTAGCTCCGTCGTCCTGTTCCTTGGGAGAGACTCCACTATAGGGGACTGCTACTCGACCCAAGGGTAATCGATACAAGCGTTTGCTTTATGTTATTTTCTTTTCATTTCAGACTTGCATATTTCTCAGGAAATGTATTATTATCACATGTTCAAATTCTAGAAGTTCCCTTTTTGCAGACCGTTAAAGTATTAAGGAGACCAATCTTATTTTACTTTCATCAATGTTAATAAAATGACGTCAGTTTGATTGTACCTGGGAGACACAGGAGTGAAGGATATATTTATTCGTCAGTAAAAATGTCATTTGCGTAAGCCATGAGAGACCGATATAGTGCTATTTAAAAAAAAATCATTGTTGCTTCTTGTTTGTTTCTTTCTTTCTTTATCAACCCCGACGTCATTTCTTTATGGGTTCAGGTGGAAAATTATCTTTCTCCAGGTTTTTAGTGATATTATTCATAACTCCGTGAAAGTTAAATTTCTATGCTTCAATGCCTCTTTATATCTTCTTCCCGTTTTCTTGGCAATCGAGGACGCTTACAAACTTTTCAATGATTTAGGATGATTACTGAATTGGCAATTACTCATATATTCATTCTGTTTAAAAATCCTAACATCAATTGATTTGTTTCTATCTTACATTATATACCATCTGCTTTGTTATAACACCCAGGTTAATATCTGATTTTGTCTCTTTTAGTTTTAAATATACTCTTGTTAGATATTTCATTTAAGCTGCCTGTATCTACTGTAATCTCTACGGTCTATGGTCCAGGTTTCGCCGCCGTAATGATATCAAGACAATAAACTGAATCTCTCAAAGGCGTTGTCATTTTGGTTTGTTGTACTATTCATTGTTTACTCCTACTATATTAACGCCTATCCTTCCATTATGAAATTGCATTGTAGACCTGTTACAATTTAGGCATTGCGTTGAATTTACTTGGATTTTTCTCTGAGAAGCGGAACCCAGCGTTCGGTATGATGACATCAGAGATCCACATAAACGGACAAGAGAGGTTTTGGGATTGATCCTAGTCTCTTAAAACATGGTAGCAGAATCAAATGTTGAATCCATACCTCCGAATTTAGTTAGAAAGCAGAAGGTGGATGATTACGATAAGTACGTGATAAAACAAAATTAAAAGGATGGTTCATAGTAAAGAACTGGTCATCTTGCGAAGACTTCAGCACATCAGCTGGGGAGAGCTAATGCCATTTGTTTTGAAAAGCTTTGAGATTCACTTATATTTCAAAACCTCCATTCGGAGAAACCTACTTGCTCCTATATCTACAGTATATAACCTAATACAAGCGAGGACTAGATGCCTGTTGGAAAATGAAGAAAAGCCTAGGAAAGGTTTTTTCTATTGTATTTTCCTCCTTTTTGTTCTTTTATGCTTTCTCTTTCTCGCCTCACAGTGTATCTATTATTCTAAGTCAATAAATTATTATTATTGTCATGTTTCTATTATTATTATTATTATTATTATTTGTTATTGTTATTGTTATTTAATATTATTTATATTATTAATATTATTATTATATTATTAATATTATCCTTATTACTTATTATTATCATTATTATTATTATTATTATTATTATTATTATTATTATTATTATTATTATTATTATTATTATTATTATTATTATTATTATTATTATTATTATTATTGTTATTATTATTATTATTATTATTATTATTATTATTATTATTTATTATTATTATTATTATTATTATTGCATATTATTATTATTATTCTTATTATTATTATTGGTTTATTATTATTATTTTATTATTATTAACTTAATTAATGAGATTATTATGATTATTATTATTATAGTTATTATTATTATTATTATTATTATTATTATTATTATTATTATTATTATTATTATTATTATTATTATTATTATTATCATTTTCATCCTCATCATCATTATCATTATCATCCTCATCTCGTCATCAAGTGGAAAACAGAACAGATGAAAAACAATTCTTTTTGAAGAGGTTTGTACGCAAACACGTTCGAGGTTTTAAACGAGTTAAACAGTTGTTTTGTTTTAAAATAAAATACATTAACTGAAGTGCCTAGAGTCTTTTCAGCATTCATCCTTCTACCGGAACAATTATCTTTTTTTGAACGCCACATTGCTTAATATTGAGTCAAGAGAGGAATTCCGTTTTGTAGGCATCACATAATATAGAGGTCGAGTCAAATACAGACACTGTACAGATAACAGTCAGGCAAAACATCCTGTCGAAATTATAAATAAATGTAGACACAACAATTTTAAAGCGTTCTGTGCTGAGGAGATAAATGCAAGGGAATGAACGCAAAGATTACGGTCATCATATTCGTGCCTGTGATTTCTTCAGTTTAGTCCCTTTGCATTTGTCACAAGTCGCCCATACAAGTTTGTAATGTCTATATATACTAGTGAGTTTAAATAACGCTCCAAATAACAACAAATATAATTTTTCAAGATGACCCACCAGTAAATCAAATATCATCACCAATGCCCGAAACATCAGTTAAATCACTCTATCATACAACATGATTAAGAAATGGTCAAACTAGAAACCAAACTTGATGGATTCATTCACGCCTTTCATACATGTATTGGGCATTTCAAATGATGGTGACGTGTAATGGGCAGGTGAAAGCATGGTGATATGTAATGGACAGTTGAAAGTGTGATGACGTGTAATGGACATTTGAAAGCGTGGTGACGTGTAATGGACAGTTGAAAGCGTGGTGACGTAATGGACAGTTGAAAGGGTGGTGACGTGTAATGGACATTTAAGGGTGGTGGTAGTTGAAAGGGTGGTTCAAATGGCGTGGTGACGTATAATGGACAGTTGAAAGGGTGGTGACGTGTAATGGTCAGTTCAAAGCGTGGTGACGTGTAATGGACAGTTGAAAGGGTGGTGACGTGTAATGGACAGTTGAAAGGGTGGTGACGTGTAATGGTCAGTTCAAAGGGTGGTGACGTGTAATGGACAGTTCAAAGCGTGGTGACGTGTAATAGTTCAAATGGTAATGGTCAGTTCAAAGGGTGGTGACGTGTAATGGTGGTGACAGTTCAAAGGGTGGTGACGTGTAATGGGCAGTTCAAAGGGTGGTGACGTGTAATGGTCAGTTCAAAGGGTGGTGACAGTGTAATGGTCAGTTCAAAGGGTGGTGACGTGTAATGGACAGTTCAAAGGGTGGTGACGTGTAATGGACAGTTCAAAGGGTGGTGACGTGTAATGGACAGTTCAAAGGGTGGTGACGTGTAATGGTCAGTTCAAAGCGTGGTGACGTGTAATGGGCAGTTCAAAGGGTGGTGACGTGTAATGGTCAGTTCAAAGGGTGGTGACGTGTAATGGACAGTTCAAAGCGTGGTGACGTGTAATGGACAGTTCAAAGCGTGGTGACGTGTAATGGACAGTTTAAAGCGTTGTGACATGTAATAGACAGTTCAAAGTGGGTGTAATGAGTTCAAGGGTGGTGACGTGTAATGGTAATGGACAGTTAATGGACAGTTCAAGCGTTGTGACGTGTAATGGTCAGTTCAAAGCGTGGTGCTAATGGTGACGTGTAATGGTCAAAGTTCAAAGCGTGGTAACGTGTAATGGACAGTTCAAAGGGTGGTGACGTGTAATGGACAGTTCAAAGCGTGGTGACGTGTAATGGACAGTTCAAGGGTGGTGACGTGTAATGGTCAGTTCAAAGCGTGGTGACGTGTAATAGACAGTTCAAAGGGTGGTGACGTGTAATGGACAGTTCAAGCGTTGTCACGTGTAATGGGCAGTTCAAAGCTGGTGACGTGTAATGGTCAGTTCAAAGCGTGGTGACGTGTAATGGACAGTTCAAAGGGTGGTGACGTGTAATGGACAGTTCAAAGCGTGGTGACGTGTAATGGACAGTTGAAAGCGTGTTGACGTGTAATGGACAGTTCAAAGGTGGTGACGTGTAATGGACAGTTCAAAGGGTGGTGACGTGGTTCAAAGCGTGACGTGTAATGGTCAGTTCAAGCGTGGTGACATGTAATGGACAGTTGAAAGCGTTGTGACGTGTAATGGACAGTTCAAAGCGTGGTGATGTAATGGACAAAGTTGTAAAAGCGTGGTGACGTGTAATGGACAGTTCAAAGCATGGTGACGTGTAAGTTGGACGTGTAATGGACAGTTCAAAGCGTGGTGACGTGTAATGGGACAGTTCAAGGGTGGTGACGTGTAATGGACAGTTCAAAGCGTGGTGACGTGTAATGGACAGTTCAAAGCGTGGTGACGTGTAATGGACAGTTCAAAGGGTGGTGACGTGTAATGGACAGTTCAAAGGGTGGTGACGTGTAATGGACAGTTCAAAGCGTGGTGACGTGTAATGGACAGTTCAAAGCGTGGTGACGTGTAATGGACAGTTCAAAGGGTGGTGACGTGTAATGGACAGTTGACAAAGCGTGGTGACGTGTAATGGACAGTTCAAAGCGTGGTGACGTGTAATGGACAGTTCAAAGCGTGGTGACGTGTAATGGACAGTTCAAAGCGTGGTGACGTGTAATGGACAGTTCAAAGCGTGGTGACGTGTAATGGACAGTTCAAGGGGTGGGGACGTGTAGTGGACAGTTCAAAGGGTGGTGACGTGTAATGGACAGTTCAAAGCGTGGTGACGTGTAATGGACAGTTCAAAGCGTGGTGAGTGTAATGGTTGAGCGTGGTGACGTGTAGTGGACAGTTCAAAGCGTGGTGACGTGTAATGGACAGTTCAAAGCGTGGTGACGTGTAATGGACAGTTCAAGGGGTGGTGACGTGTAGTGGACAGTTCAAGGGTGGGGACGTAGTGGACAGTTCAAGGGTGGTGGACAGTTCAAGGGATGGTGACGTGTAGTGGACAGTTCAAGGGATGGTGACGTGTAGTGGACAGTTGAAGGGATAGTGACGTGTAATGGACAGTTCAAGGGATGGTGACGTGTAGTGGACAGTTCAAGGGATGGTGACGTGTAGTGGACAGTTCAAGGGATGGTGACGTGTAGTGGACAGTTCAAGGGATGGTGACGTGTAGTGGACAGTTCAAGGGATGGTGACGTGTAGTGGACAGTTCAAGGGATAGTGACGTGTAATGGACAGTTCAAGGGATGGTGACGTGTAGTGGACAGTTCAAGGGATAGTGACGTGTAGTGGACAGTTCAAGGGATAGTGACGTGTAGTGGACAGTTCAAGGGATGGTGACGTGGTGACGTGGACAGTTCAAGGGATAGTGACGTGTAATGGACAGTTCAAGGGGACGTGTAGTGGACAGTTCAGGGATGGTGACGTGTAGTGGACAGTTCAAGGGATAGTGACGTGTAGTGGACAGTTCAAGGGATAGTGACGTGTAGTGGACAGTTCAAGGGATAGTGACGTGTAGTTGTCACTTCAAGGGGTGGGGACGTATAGTGGACAGTTCAAGGGATGGTGACGTGTGTGGACAGTTCAAGGGATGGTGACGTGTAATGGACAGTGAAAGGGATGGTGACGTGTATTGGACACTTGAAAGGGTGGTGACGTGTAGTAGACACTTGAAAGGGTGGTGACATGTAATGGTGGTCAGTTGAAAGGGTGGTGACGTGTAATGGACAGTTCAATGGGTGGTGACGTGTAAATGACAGTTGAAGGGTGGTGACGTGTAGTGGAGTTGAATGGGTGGTGACGTGTAATGGAGAGTTGAGTGGATGGTGACGTGTAATGGTCAGTTGAGTGGATGGTGACGTGAGTTGAATGGGTGGTGACGTGTAATGGAGAGTTGAGTGGATGGTGACGTGTAATGGAGAGTTGAGTGGATGGTGACGTGTAATGGAAAGTTGAGTGAATGGTGACGTGTAAATTATAGTTGAATGGGTGGTGACGTGTAATGGAGAGTTGAGTGGATGGTGACGTGTAATGGAGAGTTGAATGGATGGTGACGTGTAATGGAGAGTTGGATGGTGACGTGTAATGGAGAGTGAGTGGATGGTGACATGTAATGGAGAGTTGAGTAATGGAGATGGTGACGTGTAATGGAGAGTTGAATGGGTGGTGACATGTAAAGGAGAGTTGAACAGGTGGTGACGTGTAAAGAACAGTTGAATGAGTGGTGACATGTAAAGAGAGTTGAAGTGGATGGTGACGTGTAAGGAGAGTTGAATTGGTGGTGACGTGTGGATGACTGTTGAAAGGGTGGTGACATGTGGATGACAGTTGAATGGGTGGTGACATGTAATGACAGTTGAATGGGTGGGGACGTGTAATAGACAGTTCAAAAAGTAGTGACATGTAAATGAACAGTTGAATGGGCGGTGACGTGTAATAGACAGTTCAAAGAGTAGTGACGTGTAATGAACAGGTGTAAGGGCGGTGACGTGTAATGGGCAGCTAAAGAGTAGTAACGTGTAATGAACAGGTGCAAGGGCGGTGACGTGTAATGGGCAGCTAAAGAGTAGTGACGTGTAATGAACAGGTGTAAAGGCGGTGACGTGTAATGGGCAGCTAAAGAGTAGTGACGTGTAATGAACAGGTGTAAGGGCGGTGACGTGTAATGGGCAACTAATGAGTAGTGACGTGTAATGAACAGGTGTAAGGGCGGTGACGTGTAATGGGCAGCTAAAGAGTAGTGACGTGTAATGAACAGGTGTAAGGGCGGTGACGTGTAATGAACAGTTGTAAGGGCGGTGACGTGTAATGGGCAGCTAAAGAGTAGTGACGTGTAATGAACAGTTGTAAGGGCGGTGACGTGTAATGGGCAGGTAAAGAGTAGTGACGTGTAATGAACAGGTGTAAGGGCGGTGACGTGTAATGAACAGGTGTAAGGGCGGTGACGTGTAATGAACAGGTGTAAGGGCGGTGACGTGTAATGAATAGGTGTAAGGGTGGTGACGTGTAATGGGCAGCTAAAGAGTAGTGACGTGTAATGGACAGCTCAAAGGATGGTGACATGCAATAGACAGTTGAAAGTGATCTGTCTGGGGACCTTCTTTTTAGCATCCGTCTCCGATGGGACTAGGTGTTTATCCACCTAAGTGGACTAGGGGGGCCGAGAGAGGGGTATATTTTACTCGAAAGGACACGAGAATATTTTTAACCGTTGACGGGGTTTGAACACATGCCCATTTGGTTGAGAGGCCGACACCTTGCATCTGGACTACCGAGTCCCAACGTGTAGAATTAAAATGAAAAACCCCAACACAACCCACCAAGTCTTTCATTGCGCCTATCACTGGAAATATGAGGGGATACTGCCTTCCGATCATGATTGTCCGTCTGATGACCATACGAGCAATGATAAATAAATTATGTTGTATTAAGGATAAATAAATTATGTTGTATTAAATGATTAATAAATTATGTTGTATTAAGGATAAATAAATTATGTTGTATTAAATGATTAATAAATTATGTTGTATTAAGGATAAATAAATTATGTTGTATTAAATGATTAATAAATTATGTTGTATTAAGGATAAATAAATTATGTTATATTAATGATCAACGAATTATGTTGTATTAATGATAAATAAATTATGTTGTATTAAGGATAAATAAATTATGTTGTATTAATGATAAATAAATTATGTTGTATTAATGATAAATAAATTATGTTGTATTAATGATAAATAAATTATGTTGTATTAATGATAAATAAATTATGTTATATTGATGATAAATAAATTATGTTATATTGATGATAAAGAAATTATGCTGTATTAATGATAAAGAAATTATGCTGTATTGATGATAAATAAATTATGCGGTATTAATGATAAATAAATTATGTTGTATTAATGATAAATAAATTATGTTGTATTAATGATAAATAAATTATGTTGTATTAATGATATAGGAATTATGCTGTATTGACAAATTGGTCAAAGGGATTTGCCGTAGGGTTACGAGGCGTACACGTAAAAATCAGGCATGGCTGACTTAAAGAAAATCCCGAGACATTGCTACATATAGACAAAAGAGTTAAGAAAATTCTTAAACATAATGCATGCTGACATAATATTTTCAAAGACCGTTTAATGATACATGAGAATAGCAGGCACAATCGAATACATTTTTGAAAAACATCCATAAAAGAATAACAGTTTTTGAGAAGACAACTGCTTTCATACACTTTTTAAAAATTATTATCAGACTTGTAATAAAAATGTTGTAATGTTTAGTTAAACAGCATGGGGCGGGAACAGCAGGGAAAGGAAAAAGACCAAATTGATAGAATGTTTGCTGGACGAGTGCAGGTAAAATGCTTAGGTACTATCTTAGGACGAGTAGGTAAAATGCTTGTACTATCTTAGGACGAGTGCAGGTAAAATGCTTAGGTACTATCTTAGGACGAGTGCAGGTAAAATGCTTAGGTACTATCTTAGTTGTGTTTTCATACATTGTATAAAACCTTATGTCAAAAGAAACCCAATAGCAGAAGGAGCGTCCACCCACTTTTCAATCAAATCAAGATAAGCCAAATGTCATTATATATTTTTAAATGTTAAAAGAAATACCTTAAGAAGTGGTTATTGACTTTAAACTTTAAAAATTCCCTCTTCGACCAATCTTTACAACAGATGAAACAGTTGAACAAATTTCAAATTCCAAATTATAAATACTTTGGTGTAACAGTCATCGACAATATTAGCTGGCTAAATCATGCTTCAAATGTTTATAAGAAAATTAACAAGAGAATGTTCTTTGAAACATTTTGAGATCGGACATGTCTCTTACTGTTCCAGGAAAATTGAAGTTATTGTGGCAGACCTAAATCACCCATACACACTTTTTTGCGCCATGATATAAAACCATTCTTACCGTCATCTGCGCAATTATTATCAATACAATCGCCAGCATCATTATCATCACCGTTCTTTTAAAATATTGTTCATTTTTATGATTACAAAGTTACATGTATAAGACAAATGTTAATTGTGTATACGTTATACATTATTTTAATCACACAATGTCTAAATGTGTGGAGAACAATTTATGCGTAGTAAAGTGTGTTGTATTTCATATTGAATGGAAGGTATTGTAGCACCAAATCAACGTGCCACGTTTTGTACAATAAAGTTGTATCTTATCTTATAAGTTTGTGGTTTATCCCTTTTTGCAAACATGCAAACAAAGATATTTCAAATCTTTACCAACATCCATACGAATTCATAATGATGGAAATAACATTCTTTTTAACGAAATTCCGATGTATCAAAGTAGAACGGTTCAAACAAACGTTGCAAACGCGAGTGAAAATCACATGGGTCGCAACGGATGCACTAGACCTTGCTTTCCACCGTCAATAGTAAGCTCAAAGAAGGATTTACTAGATCTATCGAACCGTTCCTGTCGACCGTGTGGTTGACATCCGTCTGGAGACGGACCTACCACATTCACACCCTTATTTTATGGCAATGTATTTTGGTTCGGCTGTATATATAACACTTTTTTACATTGTCTCAATTTTATTATTTGATTAATGTTTGATTGTGTGCCAAATACTTTCTTTTATTGACTGTATGAACATAATATAAATGCTTGATTTTGTATCTGATTGAATGTAATATTTGCTCTTTTTACAATTGGACCTATTTAAACCTAGCCCGTCATTCACATTATAATTTCTTATTGGGTGAATTTGATATAATATCTTATCTTATAAGAGTTAAGAAAAGTCCCGAACATAGCACATTCTGACATAAGAGCTTAAAAAAGTCCCAAACATAGCGCATACATACTAAATAAGAGTTAATAAAAGTTTCCAAACATAATGACATACTAAGAGTCCCAAATATAGCACATACTGACATAAGAGTTAATAAATGTCCCAAGCATACTGATATACTAAGAGTTTAGAAAAGTCCCAAACATAAAGCATACTGATATAATAAGGCTTTAGAAAAGTGCTCAAAATAGCACATGTATACATAAAGGCAATACAATCCCAAACATATCTCTGCACACTGCTAGATGCAATGAGTGAATTTCAATGAAACAATCAAAAACGCATACTGACAGCAAGTGGACATGCCAAGGGAATAAAGAGGCAACGCCATGGCACTGTGCTATACAGATAACGTAAGTCACGTTGTGATTAACCCATTGGCCTAGTGAGAGTTGATCGATTAGGAGGTGGACATGGGGACATGCTATTTGGGTCAAATAAAGTCAGTGTTAAAGGACAAGAGAATTACTTAAAGACATACATGTATCATGAGACCATAACATTACGGCACTTGTGAGTTTGATATGAGGAAGAAATCTCAATATTTGTGTTGTCCCCTCCCCCCTAGATTTAGGTACAAAAAGAATGCTTGACATCCCTCGTCTCCACCCACCCCCCATCCTACCCCCAAAGTAAAAAAACCCCACATGTAACGATCTATATTTCATCAAAGCCTAACGCTCAACTTTATTGGGACAGCAGTCCTCTACACGAACAACATCATGATATATATTGTTACATCGGTTTTAATACCACACAAGTTATCGCTATAAATATATGTCACCATCTTTGCCCCCCCCCCCCCACAAAGCGCTATAAATATATGTCACCCCCACCCCCCAAAAAAAAAGCCCAACGTAAACAAAAACACTCTCGTCCGTCATCGAATTAGTCATCAGCATCTGATCTTTACTATCTTTAGAAGTAATTACATTATCAGGACTTAAAAAGCCATCCTTACCATCAACCCAAATCAATACCATCATCTATTTAAAGCGTTTTGCGAATTCCATACCAACAATATAATTCGTCTTGATGCTACTTTGAACCACTCTGAACAATGGGCTGACGACCAAAACTCAATCACCGCTGATTTACCGCAATAGCCAGCGAAAACTCCAGGGCTTTCACAGGCTCACTACGACAGCCATCACTCATCTCTGGCCTTGTCCTTTAGTCCTTGCAAACGCAGGTTTCTCCCCCTTTTTAAGCCAAAGAATAATGCCTCCCAGACCTTCGTAGCCTTTTCTATTTTTGGCCGTAATTGAATCTGTGGACATGACCATCTTTCTGACGCACAACAACAAGTTATGAGCTGAACTGATGGACCTCCGGTGTGACAGACATTGACACAACTGGGATGGGAAAATGGCTGGCTCGTTAGATCGTGTAACAAGATAGGCATTTTATATAATAATAATAAAGCGTTATGAATCACAATCTCTAACGTAATCGAATAACAATTATAAATAGGACTGAATTGTCTCGGTGGGCGGTAGATTTTTATTTTATGGAAACCTGTCGTGCAGAGCGTTTTGTCCAATAATGATTTAGCGCAAAATGTGTCTTTTGATTGAGTTACATTGACGGATAGGACAGAATGTGTGCGAATGAATGTGAGCATGATTGTTGTTTTTGAGAAATATCAGGAATAATTATATATATATTCCTCCAACCGTTGTCTGTCTGTCAATCCAGATATCCCCTCCTCCATCCATCTATTTCTCTATCAATCCATCTATGTATTACACATACATAAAAATACATAAATACATAAATACATACATAAATACATAAATACATACATACATACATACATACATACATACATACATACATACATACATACATACATACATACATACATACATACATATATACATACATAGTATGTTACTCAATCTCATAAGGTTCTGGAATTAAGTTGCCTCACTATTGGGGTCTATACCTTTAAAAAAATATCACAAATACGCAGCAACATGTTGGAAGGACCCAAAATTGTTCAAATGGATATATCCCGAAGGAAATTATCCTCCAGGCTTTCGTTTTGAAATTAAACACGATTTAGAGGGGACAGTACTAAAATGTGCTTTAAGATTTGTCATGCCCTAAAAAAAAACGTTATATTGAGTCTACAACGATTTTTTCTTGTAATGAAATAGCAATACAATCATCATATAATGATGGTTTTTGGATAAATTGTGAATTCTACGTTTGGCAGCGAACGTTCTCAGTCGTAACGCGCTCGGTCACCTACTCCCACATTTCCCAACATCTTCAAATAAATGGAAAAACACATTTTCGCGTCTGAATTAAGTTTGGTGGAAGTGAGCTACATTTAGACCAGGTTCACATTGAAAATAAGCATCTATGCAAATGTTTGTGCAATTGTGAAATATCGGTCATAATCGCATAGTCGCATTTCTGTGTTATCTCCGATTTCAGAAAATACTTTACAATGGCCACGGGTGAGTAGGACCATGTTTGAAGATGGAACTTTGTCCTTACTGTACTAGGAGCAAGGTAGGTACAGGTAACAATCAATGTTTGAAGATAGAGCTATGTCCTTACTGTACTAGGGTAAGATGAGTACAGAGTAACAATCAATGTTTGAAGATGGAGCTATGTCCTTACTGTACTAAGTTAAAGATGAGTACAGGTAACAATCAATGTTTGAAGATAGAGCTATGTCCTTACTGTACTAGAAGTAGAACAGTACAGGTAACAGTCAATGTTTGAAGATAGAGCTATGTCCTTACTGTACTAGGAGTAAGATGAGTACAGGTAACAATCAATGTTTGAAGATAGAGCTATGTCCTTACTGTACTAGGGGTAAAGGTGAGTACAGGTAACAATCAATGTTTGAAGATAGAGCTATGTCCTTACTGTACTAAGTAAGATGAGTACAGGTGACAATCAATGTTTGAAGATAGAGCTATGTCCTTACTGTACTAGGGTAAAGGTGAGTACAGGTGACAGTCAATGTTTGAAGATAGAGCTATGTCCTTACTGTACTAGGGTAAAGATGGTACAGGTAACAATCAATGTTTGAAGATGGAACTATGTCCTTACTGTACTAGGGGAAGTAAGATGAGTACAGGCGTAATCAATGTTTGAAGATAGAGCTATGACGTAACTGTACTAGGGGTAAAGATGAAATTGCAGGTAGTAATCAATGTTTGAAAGATGAACTATGTCCTTACTGTACTAGAAGTAAGATGCGTACAGGTAACAATCAATGTTTGAAGATGGAACTTTGACGTAAGATGCGTACAGGTAACAATCAATGTTTGAAGATGGAACGTTGTCCTTACTGTACTAAGATGCGTACAGGTAACAATCAATGTTTGAAGATGGAACTTTGTCCTTACTGTACTAGAGTAAGATGAGTACAGGTAACAATCAATGTTTGAAGATGGAGCTATGTCCTTACTGTACTAGGGTAAAGATGCGTACAGGTAACAATCAATGTTTGAAGATGGAACATTGTCCTTACTGTACTAGAGTAAGATGCGTACAGGTAACAATCAATGTTTGAAGATGGAACTTTGTCCTTACTGTACTAGAGTAAGATGCGTACAGGTAACAATCAATGTTTGAAAGATGGAACTTTGTCCTTACTGTACCTAGAGTAAGATGCGTACAGGTAATCAATGTTTGAACTTACTGTACTAGAGTAAGACGCGTACAGGTAACAATCAATGTTTTGAACATGGAGCCTTACTGTACTAGAGTAAAGATGCGTACAGGTAACAATCAATGTTTGAAGATGGAACTTTGTCCTTACTGTACTAGAGTAAAGATGCGTACAGGTAACAATCAATGTTTTAAGATGGAACTTTGTCCTTACTGTACTAGAGTAAGATGCGTACAGGTAACAATCAATGTTTGAAGATAGAGCTATGTCCTTACTGTACTAGGGGTAAGATGAGTACAGGTAACAATCAATGTTTGAAGATAGAGCTATGTCCTTACTGTACTAGGTAAGATGAGTACAGGTAACAATCAATGTTTGAAGATGGAGCTATGTCCTTACTGTACTAGAGTAAGATGAGTACAGGTAACAATCAATGTTTGAAGATGGAGCTATGTCCTTACTGTACTAGAGTAAGATGAGTACAGGTAACAATCAATGTTTGAAGATAGAGCTATGTCTTTACTGTACTAGGCCAAAGGTGAGTACAGGTAACAATTAATGTTTGAAGATAGAGCTATGTCCTTACTGTACTAGGGTAAGATGAGTACAGGTAACAATTAATGTTTGAAGATAGAGCTATGTCCTTACTGTACTAGGGTAAGGTGAGTACAGGTAACAATCAATGTTTGAAGATAGAGCTATGTCCTTACTGTACTAGGGTAAGATGAGTACAGGTAGCAATTAATGTTTGAAGATAGAGCTATGATGTCACTGTACTAGGGTAAGATGAGTACAGGTAACAATTTATGTTTGAAGATAGAGCTATGATGTAACTGTACTAGGGTAAGATGAGTACAGGTAACAATTAATGTTTGAAGATAGAGCTATGATGTAACTGTACTAGAGTAAGATGAGTACAGGTAACAATCAATGTTTGAAGATGGAGCTATGTCCTTACTGTACTAGGGTAAGATGAGTACAGGTAACAATCAATGTTTGAAGATGGAACTATGTCCTTACTGTACTAGGGTAAGATGAGTACAGGTGACAATTAATGTTTGAAGATAGAGCTATGACGTAACTGTACTAGGGTAAGATGAGTACAGGTAACAATTAATGTTTGAAGATGGAACTATGTCCTTACTGTACTAGAGTAAGATGAGTACAGGTAACAATCAATGTTTTAAGATAGAGCTATGACGTAACTGTACTAGGGTAAGATGAGTACAGGTAACAATCAATGTTTGAAGATAGAGCTATGTCCTTACTGTACTAGGGTAAGATGAGTACAGGTAACAATTAATATTTGAAGATAGAGCTATGACGTTACTGTACTAGAGTAAGATGAGTACAGGTAACAATCAATGTTTGAAGATAGAGCTATGTCCTTACTGTACTAGGGTAAGGTGAGTACAGGTAACAATCAATGTTTGAAGATAGAGTTATGTACTTACTGTACTAGGGTAAGGTGAGTACAGGTAACAGTCAATGTTTGAAGATGGAACTATGTCCTTACTGTACTAGAGTAAGATGAGTACAGGTAACAATCAATGTTTGAAGATGGAACTATGTCCTTACTCTACTAGGGTAAGATGAGTACAGGTGACAATCAATGTTTGAAGATAGAGCTATGACGTAACTGTACTAGGGTAAGATGAGTACAGGTAACAGTCAATGTTTGAAGATGGAACTATGTCCTTACTGTACTAGGGTAAGGTGAGTACAGGTGACAATCAATGTTTGAAGATGGAACTATGTCCTTACTGTACTAGGTAAAGGTGAGTACAGGTAACAATCAATGTTTGAAGATGGAACTATGTCCTTACTGTACTAGGGGTAAGGTGAGTACAGGTGACAATCAATGTTTGAAGATAGAGCTATGACGTAACTGTACTTAGGTAAAGGTGAGTACAGGTGCCAATCAATTTTTAAAGATGGAACCATGTATGTTTGACAACCTGATCTGGTTGTTCTGGTATTGAGTTGAAGTTGATCTAGAGTAAGATGAGTACAGGTAACAATCAATGTTTGAAGATGGAACTATGTCCTTACTGTACTAGGGTAAGATGAGTACAGGTGACAATCAATGTTTGAAGATAGAGCTATGACGTAACTGTCCTAGGTAAGATGAGTACAGGTAACAATCAATGTTTGAAGATGGAACTATGTCCTTACTGTACTAGAGTAAGATGAGTACAGGTGACAATCAATGTTTGAAGATGGAACTATGTCCTTACTGTACTAGAGTAAGATGCGTACAGGTAACAATCAATGTTTGAAGATGGAGCTATGTCCTTACTGTACTAGAGTAAGATGCGTACAGGTAACAATCAATGTTTGAAGATGTAACTTTGTCCTTACTGTACTAGAGTAAGATGCGTACAGGTAACAATCAATGTTTGAAGATGGAACTTTGTCCTTACTGTACTAGAGTAAGATGCGTACAGGTAACAATCAATGTTTGAAGATAGAGCTATGTCCTTACTGTACTAGGGTAAGATGAGTACAGGTAACAATCAATGTTTGAAGATGGAGCTATGTCCTTACTGTACTAGGGTAAGATGAGTACAGGTAACAATCAATGTTTGAAGATGGAGCTATGTCCTTACTGTACTAGAGTAAGATGAGTACAGGTAACAATCAATGTTTGAAGATAGAGCTATGTCCTTACTGTACTAGAGTAAGATGAGTACAGGTAACAATCAATGTTTGAAGATAGAGCTATGTCCTTACTGTACTAGGGTAAAGTGAGTACAGGTAACAATTAATGTTTGAAGATAGAGCTATGTCCTTACTGTACTAGGGTAAGATGAGTACAGGTAACAATTAATGTTTGAAGATAGAGCTATGTCCTTACTGTACTAGGGTAAGGTGAGTACAGGTAACAATTAATGTTTGAAGATAGAGCTATGTCCTTACTGTACTAGGGTAAGATGAGTACAGGTAACAATTAATGTTTGAAGATGGAACTATGTCCTTACTGTACTAGGGTAAGATGAGTACAGGTAACAATTAATGTTTGAAGATGGAACTATGTCCTTACTGTACTAGGGTAAGATGAGTACAGGTAACAATTAATGTTTGAAGATGGAACTATGTCCTTACTGTACTAGGGTAAGATGAGTACAGGTAATAATCAATGTTTGAAGATAGAGCTATGTCCTTACTGTACTAGGGTAAGATGAGTACAGGTAACAATTAATGTTTGAAGATAGAGCTATGTCCTTACTGTACTAGGGTAAGATGAGTACAGGTAACAATCAATGTTTGAAGATGGAACTATGTCCTTACTGTACTAGGGTAAGATGAGTACAGGTAACAATCAATGTTTGAAGATAGAGCTATGTCCTTACTGTACTAGGTAACATGAGTACAGGTAACAATCAATGTTTGAAGATAGAGCTATGACGTAACTGTACTAGGGTAAGATGAGTACAGGTAACAATTAATGTTTGAAGATGGAACTATGTCCTTACTGTACTAGAGTAAGATGAGTACAGGTAACAATCAATGTTTGAAGATAGAGCTATGTCCTTACTGTACTAGGGTAAGATGAGTACAGGTAACGATCAATGTTTGAAGATAGAGCTATGTCCTTACTGTACTAGGGTAAGATGAGTACAGGTAACAATTAATGTTTGAAGATAGAGCTATGACGTTACTGTACTAGAGTAAGATGAGTACAGGTAACAATCAATGTTTGAAGATAGAGCTATGTCCTTACTGTACTAGGGTAAAGATGAGTACAGGTAACAATCAATGTTTGAAGATAGAGTTATGTCCTTTACTGTACTAGGGTAAGGGTGAGTACAGGTCCAATGTTTGAAGATGGAACTACTTACTGTACTAGAGTAAGATGAGTACAGGTAACAATCAATGTTTGAAGATGGAACTATGTCCTATCTACTAGGGTAACTGTACTAGGAAGTAAGATGTAACTGTACTAGGATAAGATGAGTACAGGTTACAATCAATGTTTGAAGATGGAACTATGTCCTTACTGTACTAGGGTAAGATGAGTACAGGTGACAATCAATGTTTTGAAGATGGAACTATGTCCTTACTGTACTAGGGTAAGGTGAGTACAGGTAACAATCAATGTTTGAAGATAGAGCTAT
>JAXRKP010000091.1:117500-125000 GCA_037039925.1 Doris montereyensis | reverse complement strand
TACACAACATTGTCGGTGAACAATGGATTTGAAAATCTGTCTCTGTCCCAAAGTAAAAGATTTGATGTTTGTCTAAAGTTCTGTTGATGTAATAACTAGTATTGAGGCGTTGAAGCTCAACATTATAGTGTTGTGAGCTGGTAATCACGACAACACTGGTTCAAGCCCCAAGGCTGCCACAGGTGGGGTGTTTTCCACAACGTTTTACTCTTAGAAGAAAGTAGCACTTCACTCTACTTTCCTAATTTGACTCAGGTGTGAGCTATAATAAGAAGAGAAAGATCTTGTCAGAGTGTTAGTACGAAAAACAATGAACAGGCTTGTGTGCTGTATGCTCACCCGGGAGTTGAGAAGGACTTTGAATGAAATGGCCTGCTATAGGATTAATGATGTACAGTCGGTGAGTCTGCATTTATGCGAGGATACAGACTAGGGGTGAATCCATGTTTATCTCTATCGTTATTGAGAGTCACACTATTTTGTCTAAATATCACTCACTGACACTCGAACATTAGCAAAACGATTCTTGGAACCGTTGAAGCGTTTAGGTTGATATGAACCTTAGCTTAAAAACCTCACATAACAAACAAGAAAAAAGTAAGTTGTCAGCGAAACAATGCAAACAACGAATACATTAATTAGTCGACTTTCGAGAGATAATTCATAGTTTTGAACGTCAAACTCTCATTTATAAGCCATTCAAACCTTTAAAGAAGATTTGAGTCTATATATATATATATTTAGATAAGCGAGATAGATAGATAGATAGATAGATAGATACATCGATAGATAGGAAGATTATATATTATAATACTTATAATAACAATAATAATATAATAATAAATAATAATAATAATAACAGTAAATATCAATAATAATAATAATAATACTAATAATGATATCAATAATAATAATACTAATAATACTAATAATAATAATATATCTAGGTAATAATAATAATACCAATAATAATAATAAATAATAATAATAATAATAATAATAATAATAATAATAATAATAATAATAATTATAATAATAATAATAATAATATTAATAATAATAAAAATAATAATAATAATAATAATAAAACAAAAAATAAAAAAAATCATAAAATAATAAATAATCAAATAAAAATAATAATAATAATAATAATAATAATAATAATAAAAATAATAATAATAATAATAATAATAATAATAATAATAATAATAATAATAATAATAATAAAAAATAATAAATTAATAATAATAATAATAATCATAATAATAATAATAATAATAATAAAATAATAATAATAATAATAATAATATTAATAATAATAATAATAATAATAATAATAATAATAATAATAATAATAATAATAATAATAATAATAATAATAATAATAATAATAATAATAATAATAATAATAATAATAATAATAATAATAATAAAAATAATAATAATAATAATAATAATAATAATAATAATAATAATAATAATAATAATAATAATAATAATAATAATAATAATAATAATAATAATAATAATAGTAATAATAATATTAATAATAATAATAATAATAATTAGAATAATTAGAATAATAATAATCATAATAATCATAATAATAATCATAATAATGATGATAATAATGATAATCATGATAATACTAATGATGATAATAATCATAAAAATAATAATAATAATAATCATAATATTAATAATAATAATAATAAAAATAAAAATAATAATAATAATAATAATAATAATAATAATCCAAATAATAATTATAATCATACTACTACTACTAATATTACAACTGCTACTACTAAAACTACTACTGCTACTATCTACTACTACTACTACTACTACTACTACTACTACTACTACTACTACTACTACTACTAATAACTACTACTACTAGCTACTACTACTACTACTACTACTAGTTACTACTACTACTACTACTACTACTACTACTACTACTACTACTACCACAACTACTACTACTACTACTACTATTACTATTACTACTACTAGTACTACTACTACTACTACTACTACTATTACTACTACTACTACTACTACTACTACTACTACTACTACTACTACTACTACTACTACTACTACTACTACTACTACTACTACTACTACTACTACTACTAATAATAATAATAATAATAATAATAATAATACTAATAATACTAATAATAAAAATAATAATAATAATAATAATAATAAATAATAATAATAATAAAAATAATAATAATAATAATAATAATAATAATAATAATAATAATAATAATAATAATAATAATAATAATAATAATAATAAATAATAATAATAATAATAATAATAATAATAATAATAATAATAATAATAATAATAATAAAATAATAATAATAATAATAATAATAATAATAATAATAATAATAATAATAATAATTTCTTTCTTTCTTTATCAGTTCCCATTCTACCTTTCGGTGTACGGGTTCAGATGCCCGAGATGATCTTTCTCCAGCGTGGCCTGTCCTGGCATTTCTATGCTGTGCTTCAGTGACTCTTTTATATCTTCTTCCCATTTTCTCGGATGTCTGCCTTTTGGTCTTTTATCTTGGGCTTTAGCACTGTATACTGATTTAGCTATTGTATCATAATTCATTCTGTTTACACGCCCAAACCATCTCAATTGATTTCTTTCTACTCTTAGTTTTTAAGCCATCTGCTTTGGTTTTATCTCTTATTATTGCATTTCTGATTTTGTCTCTTTAGTTTTCCCTACTAATCTACTTAGATATTTCATTTCAGCTGCCTATACTCTATTGTATTCTCTACTGTCTAAAAGTCCAAGTGTCGCTGCCATAGAGGAGAGTAGGGAGAGTAGGACAATAAACTGTATTGTACACTGCCATTTTGGTTTTTGTTGACAATTCTTGCTTACCTACAAATGCCTTTCCTAGATGGTTATATAGTGCACTTGCTTTTTTGATTCTCTGGCTGATTTCGTCTCCTAGTTTTCCCTCTGAGTTAATCATTACTCCTAAGTAATTGTAGCTTTGAACTTGTTCTAAACACTCCCTGCCCAATTTAAGATTTTGTGTTTTAGTTTCCCTAGTTACTAGCATTGTTTTGGTTTTCTCTGCATTTACTCTCATTCCTCTTTTATTTAGTTAATTATTCATAATGTTGATATTCGATTGAAGGTTACTTTCTGATTTTCCAAACAGAACTAAATCATTGGCAAATGAAAGCATTGATACATTTACTGGTTTGAGCTTCAACATACCTATATTCAATTTCTTCATTTTTGACGATGCCTTTGCGACTGAATCCATAAATGTGATAAACAAAAGACGACTTAGGCTACAACCCTGTCTTACTTCCTATATCTACATCAAATTCTGCAGATATGTTTCCAGCTACTCTCACTGCGCATGTTGGTTTATTGTAAAAAACTTTTAATGGCTTCTATTAAATTTTGCTCTACATTGTGTTCTTTTTAAGGAATGCCATAGTACGTCCCTCCTCACAGTGACAAATGCCTTTTATAAGTCAATAAAACACAGGTGCAAGTCAATGTTTCTCTCAAGGAATGTTTCTATTATTTGTCTAATTGTAAACATATGATCTTGTACACTTCTTCCTTGTCTAAATCCACTCTGATGCTCTTCAATCTGATCCTTACTCTTTTCCTTAGTCTCATTTCCAGCATCCTGGCATATACTTTTCCTGGAACGCTAAGTAGTGATATCCTCTATAGTTTGAGCATTCCATAGTTGATCCTTTCTTATGTATTGATACTACCGTTCCATTTTCCCAGTCGTCTGGTGCCCGTTTGGACTTCCATGTTTGTTGGCATGTTACATGTAGTAGTTTGTCTGCCTCTCTCCTTTGGTTTTAATCATTTCTGGATAAACTTGATCTGCTCCTGTGGCTTTTCTTAATTTCACTTTTCTTATACCTGTCTGGATTTCTTCCATTGCCATATCTACATCTTCACATGTCTACACTGGATTATTGATACTCTTACTAATTGATCTTTACTCATCTTGTTTCATATGTTCTGGAGAGATTATGTAATTGGTGAAAATGCTTTCTCCATGTTTCCATGATTTGGCTGTCTTCTTTCATTATTTCTCCTTGGCATTCTTAATTTGTCGTATTGGGCATGCTTTAGTTTTTCTCATGCTCTTCATTGCCCCCCAGAACAGTTTTAATTCCCTTGATAGCATTCTTGGAGTCTTTGTCCAGACTCTTCCTATTGTTCCTGTTTAGTTTTCCTAACTTCCTCTTTGGCGATAGTTCTTTTTATTCACGTAATCTATCCTATCCTCTGATCTCCTTGTTTGCCAGTATTTCTTCTAGGCATCTTCCTTTGATCTTAGTCTTGACATTCTCATTCCACCATGCTCTTCTTTTCCTATCTCCTTTAATTTGTTTCCTACCACAGATATATAGATAGATATATAGATAGAAAGAAAGATAGATAGATAGATAGATAGATAGATAGATAGATAGATAGATAGATAGATAGGTAGATAGATAGATAGATAGATAAGATAGATAGACACAAGATAGATAGATGAATAGATAGATACATAGATAGATACATAGATACATACATACATACATACATACATACATACATACATACATACATACATACATACATACATACATACATATATACATACAGACATACATACAGACAGACATACATACATAGATGAATATATAGATAGATAGATAGATGTATAGATAGATAGATAGAAATATAGATAGATAGATAGATATATAGATACATAGATACATATATAGATAGATATAGAAAGAAAGATATATATATATATATATATATATATATATATATATATATATATATATATATATATATATAGATATATAGATAGGTATATATATATATATATATATATAGATAGATAGATAGATCGGTCGATCGATCGATATATATGTATATAATATATACAGTAACTGCACTCTGAATAATGATTACAATGGATGGTTTATATCAATTTGTTTAAGTACAATAATATTCTCCACGAAAATAGAAAAATTCACACAAAGCAGTACACTGATGTTAGACCTTGAACCTTTTTAAAATTTTCGCCAGATCATGCATTCTATTAATATTTGCTTGACATAAAATACAAAGTGCCTATCTACGATTGATTTTTCTTGGGGGAAAAATAGAAGACTGCAAATGTAGACAGGTCAGTGCGAGCTCTAGTTGTAGGCTATATTTATATGTCATTGCCCAAATAGGATGAAAGCTTTCTCTATTTAGCCTAAAACGCAACAAATGGTAACATCGATGTCTTTTTAAAATATTTACTTGAATGTTCCATCAACCATACATAAATAGATCTAATGGATGATTTATTCAAGTGATTGATGCAACAATTATTAAGAAAATAATACGTTGTCGTTATAACAATGTATTGAATTGATGCAGTGTTATATTGTTGCTGACAAGATATATAGATAGACAGAGAGACAGACAAATAGTTAGACAAATAGACATATTGATAGATAGAAAGGTAGACATATATATATATATATATATATAGATGTATATCTAGATAATATATATTATATACAATTATACATATATAGATAATATAGGTATGACATCATATATATATGTATGAACTTGTATATATATCTTATGTTATACATATAGATATATATTTATATATATATATAAATATATATATATATATAATGACATATTATATATATATATATTTGTGGACTTTACGACATTGCGTTTTCATCCAGTCAGAATAGGCTCTCAAACAGATAGATGCTCGAAATTTAACGCCACTTTTGTGTATCACCTGTGCATGTTTTAAAATATTTTCAATTTGAAAAACATTTTCTTTCTTCAAACGATATTTTACACAATTCATTTGTGATTGCCGCCGAACACCACATTTATCGGCAATCCATAATGCCATGGAAAGGTTGCCTTGGCCGCTGTTGACCCTTCCATGCCCATTTTGTCCCCAGTCCAGCGCTGAATAGACAATGCTCAAATTTTAACCGAGATCTATCCTTTTTTCTTTTCTTTTTTCAGCAGGCCAATCTCTAGATCTCTTAGCGCACATTAAAGGATGTGCCCGACTATGAAAATCCCTCCTCGTGGATCTAGCTCTACATCTAGATCTAAAATCTATATTTAGAGCTACTCAAGATCTACTTAATCTTTTTGGCCGCTGTTGGGTTTGAATTAGAATAATAACTTGCTTATAGACTGATGTCAGCTTTTTATGCCTTCATTGTCATATTTGAATAATAACCTACTCATTGAGCGGGATTTCAGCTTGTATATACATATTTACAGACTTTACGACATTGCGTTTTAATCCAGTCAGAATAGTCTCTCCAGCCGCTAAACTGATAACGCTCAAATTTTGACACCACTTTTGTGTATTAGCTGTGCATGTTTTAGGTATACTTTTAATTTGAAACACATTCTCTTTCTCTAAACTTTAGTGTACACAATTCATTTGCGATTACCACGGAAGACCACACTTATCGGCAACCCACAAAGCATTTAAAGGTCGGCCGCCGCTGAACAGATAAGGTTCAAATTTTAACCTAGATCTAGATCTAACTTAACTCTTTTTCTTTTTTCCCCCAGCAGGTCAATCTAAAAAATCTCTTAGCGGACATTAAAGGCTGTGCCCGACTATGAAATTCTCCCCTCTTAGATCTAGCTCTACATCCAGAATTAAAATCTAGATCTAGAAATATATCGAAGACTCTGCACCTACTAAATCTTTTTCGGCCGAGGTTGGGCTCAAATTAGAATAATAACTCATTGAGTGGGATGTCAGCTTGTTTATGCCTGCTCGTCATATTTTAACAACCTGCTCATTGTGCAGGGTTTAGCTTTATTATAGCTAGCTAGCTAGCCAGCTAGATACATAGATGGATAGATAGATAGATAGATAGATAGATAGATAGAGATAGATAGATAGATAGAGAGAGAGAGGATACATATACAGAGGTATATATATATATATATATATATATATAAATAAATAGATAGATAGATAGATAGAGATAGGTAGCTAGACATATAAACAGAAAGATAGAAAGATATATACATACATACATACATGTATATCTATCTTGAAGCATAGAAATTTAACTTTTTGGAAGTAAACAGAAAATGACAGGACAGGGCATCCTGGAGAATGAAAGATCATTTCGGGCATCTGAACCCATACACCGAACGGTAGAATGGGAACAGATAAAGAAAGAAAGAAAGAAAGAGAGTTCTTGTATTCAGATGGTGATACGGAACACGCCCAACTTTGAATCACTATATATATAGATACAGGGTAATCAATCTAGAACGCAACCCAATATATTGAATGTAAAAGAATTAACCAAGTGTGTTCGGTCAACCAGGTTCGAAATAATCCACAATCAAAAGTCTGTATGCCAATTTTAAAAGAACAGGGAATATCACGAATACACTGAGACAAAGC
>JAXRKP010000091.1:105000-115000 GCA_037039925.1 Doris montereyensis | reverse complement strand
CGGAGTCTGTGCTCTCTGCTCTCTTCTAGTTAGGTAAAGGTTATTGGAACCAATGGTATTAAGGGCACTTGTGTATTACTCAATAAAATCAGACAATCTGAATATAATTCAGGCATCAAACTTGGTGTTCAAAGGCAGTTAGATGTCATGTATAATATGGAGATCAAAATACGGACTGTAATTTGTGGCCCATATGGTGAAAAGAAACCAAATCTAAATCGTACATACAGTCGAATGTAAATATTATTTTCTTACACTAAATGTACGTTGTCTACAACGACATAATCAATGCCGCCTGGTCTAACCCCTAAGTAAAGGTGGATATAGGCCTAGATTTATTTCCTTCTATTTTTTCCACCCCCATTCCCCCCCCCCCCTGTTAATTTTACATTTTTACCTCCGACAACAGAGGAGGTCATGGTTTTAGTCGCGTCCGCCTGTCTACCTGTTCGCCCGTCCGCCTGTCCGCCTGTCCAGGAACAAAACAATTTTAAAATGAACAAACGGATGGCGGTGAAATTTTCAGGATAGGTCGGAAATGATACGATAAAGTGATTCAAAGTTGGGCGTGTTCCGTATCACCATCTGAATACAAGAACTCTCTTTCTTTCTTTCTTTCTTTATCAGTTCCCATTCTACCGTTCGGTGTATGGGTTCAGATGCGAGATGATCTTTCATTCTCCAGGATGCCCTGTCATGTCATTTTCTGTTTCCTTCCAAAAAAGTTAAATTTCTATGCTTCAATGCCTCTTTTATATCTTCTTCCCACTTTCTCCGTGGTCTGCCTTTTGGCTTTTTACCTTGGACTTTAGCAACTGTATACTTATTTAGCTATTCTATTTTCATTCATTCTGTTTACAAGGCTTAACCATCTCAATTGATTTGTTTCTATCTTAGTTTTTATGCCATCTGCTTTGGTTTGATCTCTTATTGTTTTGTTTCTGATTTTGTCTCTTTTAGTTTTCCTACAACTCTTCTTAGATTATTTCATTTCAGCTTCATGTACTCTCCTGTATTCTCTACTATCTAAGGTCCAGGTATTGCTGCCATAGATGAGAGTAGGACAGTAAACTGTGTTGTATACTGCCATTTTGGTTTTGTTGACAATTCTTGTTTACCTACAAGTGCCTTTCCTAGATGGTTATATATTGCACTTGCCTTTTTGATTTTCTTGCTGATTCTCCCTGCTCAATTAAAGATTTTGTGTTTTAGTTTCCTAGTTACTAGCATTTTTTTGGTTTTCTTTGCATTTATTCTCATTCCTCTTTTATTTAGTTCATTGTTCATAATGTTGATATTCGACTGAAGTTCACTTTATGATTTTCCAAACAGAACTAAATATTCGGCAAATGAAAGCATCATTTGTGAGGATGCCTTTGCGACAGAATTCATATATGTGATAAACAAAAGAGGACTTAGGATACAACCCTGTCTTACTCCTATATCTACATCAACATTTTCAAATATGCTTCCAGCTACTCTCACTGCACATATTGGTTTATTGTAAACATTTTTAATGGCTTCTATTGAATTGTGCTCTACATTCTGTTCTTTTAAAGAATGCCATGGTTCGTTTCGTCCTCACAGTGTCAAATACCTTTTCTAAGTCTATAAAGCACAGGTGTAAGGCGATATTTCTCTAAAATAATTTTCCTATTATTTGTCTAATTGTAAATATGTGGTCTTGTACACATCTTCCTGGTCTAAATCCACTCTCATGCTCTTCAATCTGATCCTCTCCTTTCTTTAGTCTCATTTCCAGTATCCTGGCATACACTTTTCCTGGTCGCTAAGTAGTGATATCCTCTATAGTTTGAGCATTCCATAGTTGATCCTTTCTTATGTATTGGTATTACCGTTTCCTTTTCCCAGTTGACTGGAACCTGCTTCGACTTTCATACTTGTTGGCATATTGCACGTAGTAGTTCGTCTGCCTCTCTCCCTCGGTTTGTAATCATTTCTGGATAAACTTGATCTGCTACTGAGACTGCTCCTAATTTTTTCGGATAGCTGTTTGGATTTCTTCCATCTTCAACTGTCTCATCTGGATTACTTGTTACTCTTACTAACTGATCTTTACTCATTGTTTCATATGTTCTGGAGGGATTATGTAATTGATGAAAAAATAATTTATATTATTTTCCTTTGGCATTCTAATTTGTCGTATTGGGTATACTTTGGTCTTTCTCAGGCTCTTTGATTTCCTTGATAGCTTTCTTGAAGTTTTTATTCAAACGCTTCCCATTGTTCCTGTTTTGCTTTCCTATTTTCCTCTTTGGCGATAGTTCTTTTATTCACGTAATCTATCATATCCTCTGGTCTCTTTGTTTGCAAGTATCTCTTCCAGGCATCCTTCTTTTCTTTGATCTTAGTCTTGACACTCTCATTCCACCATGCTGTTTTTTTCCTATCCCCTTTAATTTGTTTCCCTACCACAGACCTCTTCAGTACAAATGAGGATTGTTTCTTTATACATTTGCTACTTTTCTTCGATTGTGCTATCATTCAGATCCATCTGTCTTTCACTGATAAATCTTTTTATCGTAGATTGGTATATCTGTTTTACTATTGGTTTATTTAGTTCCTCTATTTTGAGTATAGTAGCATTCTTCTTTTTCCTTTTCTGTTTGTTATCTTCAGCCAGTAATCTCATTTTGATCACTAAATATTTTGCTCCTCTATTTACTCTTGCATCTAATGTACTGTAAAAAAGAGCTGCAAAGTATTATGTACTCTATCATTGATCTTTCACACCTGTCTTTATTTACTCTTGTATATTTGTGGATATATTTATGAGGAAAAAAGGTGTTTGCTATTTTCATGTTATTCTTTAGGTAAAAATCTATTAGTCTTTCTCCATTTGGAGAAGTTGTTGTCTCTCTTTCCTTATCTATTACTCCTCCTGATGTTTCTATATTGTTGCCTAACCTAGCGTTTAAACCCCCTAAAACAATTAGTTCCTGTTTGTGTTTAAGATTCTCTGCAACTGTTTTTAAACCGTTTTCGAAGATATCTTTTTCTTCTTTAGTTGCGTCCTCGTTTTGGTCCATAAGCTATTAATAATTTAATTTATCTTCCTTTTGGTTTAATATTTACCTCTAATAGCTGTGTGCTTATACATTTCCAATTGTCTAGTAGCGTTTTATGCCTTTTATGCACTAGGAGGCCTACTCCTGCTCTAGATCTATCTTTGACGTTTATTCCTGAGAAGATTAAAATATTATTTGGTCGTACATTTTCTATTCCTTGTCCTTTTTCTTTGTTTCTGTAATGGCCAAAATGTCTACTATAAAATTTTCCATTTCGTCAGGTAATTCTACCTCTTTTACATTGAACATTTGATGTTCCAAAAAACACAGTCCGTGTTCGTTTCCATATTCGTCGTTGGAATGTCAAGCCGGGCATATTTCATTTGTTTCTCTGAATCTGTTTGATTTTGGATAAGCAGAGGATTAATCTACTGTACCCTACGTATATGATAGGGCTGCCACCTTGATGCCCCCTTACAGGCCTTGTTATTTTCTGTATGATATATCAAACTTGGTGTTCAAATGCAGTTAGATGTCACATAATATGGAGCTTAAAATACGAGTTGTAAATTGTGTCGCATACACCGGAAGATAGAATGGGAACTGAAAAAGAATGAAGCTAAGAAAGAAGCTTGTGACAACAATATGTTAGACGTATATAAACATGAAGTCCCATGTCTATAGTCTATTCCTTTTTCCAGTGTTTGCAAAAAGTCACATCCTCTCATATTTTCTTTAGGTAATCTACAAATTAAATAACGTGACCCTCTGAGCTCTTTTGCCTTGCTCGTTTGGTCTGTCAACTTAAGTTTATATTACAACATACTATGTACTGTAGTAACCCGAATAAGAGAAATGTGCTATGTTTTTACGTTATACTTATTTCTTTGTTATCAATAAATATACTTGTGGTGGGGTGGTGGTGGAGGGGGGGGTTGAATCTAATATTGTTCCTTTTGATTACTTTCATTGCAGAGCTTAATGTCAATTCTACCTTCACTCACCAGGTGAGTATAAAGCGATATCCGTCTACACTTACATTTTGCAACAAACCACGTAATAGTATTGCTGGCGCTTCTTTCAGTTAATTAATTAAAACGTGAAATACGTCACTAGACAACAACACTATGCCGTTTTCATTACTATTGAAATCAATAATCAACAACAACAAAAGTGAAATTCAAACAATGAAGATTACAATCGTGATCTTGTAATTATATGGTAAAACAACAACAAAGCAACATAAATGATCGACATGGCAGAAACAACAGAAACGACAGAAACGACAGAAACGACAGAAACGGCAGAAAGGACAGAAACAACAGAAACGACAGAAACGGTAGAAATTACACACATGAGAGAAAAGACAAAAAGGATAGAAATCGCATCAACGACAGAAACAACAGAAACGACAGAAACAACAGAAACGACAGAAACAACAGAAATGTGTGAAATAACAGAAACGACAGAAACAACTGAAACGTGTGAAATAACAGAAAGGACAGAAACGACAGAAACATGTGAAATAACAGAAACGTGAAATAACAGAAACGACAGAAACAACTGAAACGTGTGAAATAACAGAAACGACAGAAACGACAGAAACAACTGAAACGTGTGAAATAACAGAAACGACAGAAACGACAGAAACATGTGAAATAACAGAAACGTGAAATAACAGAAACGACAGAAACATGTGAAACAACAGAAAACGACAGAAACGTGTGAAATAACAGACACGACAGAAACGACAGAAACACCAAAAACGATAGAAACGTGTGAAATAACGGAAACGACATAAACGACAGAAATGTCTGCAATAACAGAAAAGACAGAAACGACAGAAATGTGTGAAATAACAGAAACAACAGATACACAGAAACGTGTGCGATAACACAAACAACAGAAACGACAGAAATGACAGAAACGTGTGAAATAACAGAAACGACAGAAACAACAAAAACGACAGAAACGACAGAAACGACAAAAACGACAGAAGCAACGGAAATGACAGAAGCAACAAAAACAACAGAAAGGAAAGAAACGAAGAAACAACAGAAACAACAGCGAAAAAAAACGACGGAAACAACAGAAAGGAAAGAAACAAAAGAAACAACAGAAACGAAAGAAACAACGGAAACAACACAACGAAAGAAACGAAAGAAACAACAGAAACAAAAAGAAACGAAAGAAACGAAAGAAACAACAGAAACAAAAGAAACGAAAGAAACGAAAGAAACAACAGAAACAAAAGAAACAACAGAAACAAAAGAAACGAAAGAAACGAAAGAAACAACGGAAACAACAGAAACGAAAGTAACCACAGACACAACAGAAACGAAAGTAACCACAGACAACAACAGAAACGAAAGTAACCACAGACACAACCGAAACGAAAGTAACCACAGACACAACAGAAACGAAAGTAACCACAGACACAACAGAAACGAAAGTAACCACAGACACAACAGAAACGAAAGTAATCACAAACACAACAGAAACGAAAGTAACCACAGACACAACAGAAACGAAAGTAACCACAGACACAACAGAAACGAAAGTAACCACAGACACAACAGAAACGAAAGTAACCACAGACACAACAGAAACGAAAGTAACCACAGACACAACAGAAACGAAAGTAACCATAGACACAACAGAAACGAAAGTAACCACAGACACAACAGAAACGAAAGTAACTACAGACACAACCGAAACAGAAAGAAACGAAAGAAACGACAGAAATGTGTGAAATAACAGAAAGAACAGAAACGACAGAAACAACGGAAACGACAGAAACGTGTGAAATAACAGAAACATGAGAAACGACAGGAACGACAGAAACGTGTGAAATAACAGAAACAGCAGAAACAACAGAAACGACAGAAATGTGTGAAATAACAGAAACGACAAAAACAACAGAAACGACAGAAACGTTTGAAAGAACAGAAACGACAGAAACAGCAGAAACGACAGAAACGTGTGAAATAACAGAAACATCAGAAACGACAAAAACGTGTGAAATAATAGAAACGACAGAAACAACAGAAGCGACAGAAACGTGTGAAATAACAGAAACATGAGAAACGACAGAAACGTGTGAAATAACAGAAACAGCAGAAACAACAGAAACGACAGAAACGTGTGAAAGAACAGAAACGACAGAAACAACAGAAACGACGGAAACGTGAAAGAACAGAAACGACAGAAACGACAGAAACGTGTGAAATAACAGAAACGACAGAAACGTGTGAAATAACAGAAACGACAGAAACGACAAAAACGTGTGAAATAACAGAAACGACAGAAACGACAGAAACGTGTGAAATAACAGAAACAACAGAAACGACAGAAACGTGGGAAATAACAGAAACAACAGAAACGACAGAAACGTGGGAAATAACAGAAACGACAGAAACGTGTGAAATAACAGAAACAACAGAAACGACAGAAACAACAGAAACGTGTGAAATAACAGAAACGACAGAAACAACAGAAACGACAGAAACGTGTGAAATAACAGAAACAACAGAAACGACGGAAACGACAGAAACAAAGAAACGACAGAAACAACAGAACCGACAGAAACGGCAGAACCGACAGAACCGACAGAAATGACAAAAAACGACAGAAACAACAGAAACGACAGAAATAACAGAAACGACAGAAACGACAGAAACAACAGAAACAACAGAAACGACAGAAACAACAGAAACGACAGAAATAACGAAACCGACAGAACCGACAAAAAAAACGACAGAAACGACAGAAACGACAGAAACAACAGAAACGACAGAAAGGACAGCAATGACAGAAAGGACAGAAATAACAAACAACAGAAACGACAGAAAGGACAGACACGACAGAAACATGGCAATGGACAAAAACTACAGCAGAAATGACAGACATGAGAGATACAATAGAAACGACAAAAATGACAGAAATGAGACAGAAATGACAGAAATGACAGAAATGACTGAAACAACAGAAACGACATTTCTCCGCATTCTCTTTCATATCCAGACATTGCATGAAATCTTTTTGTCCTGTTTTGCAGGAACTGCGTTGCATTCGAAGCACTCAGATGTTCTCTTACGAATTTCAAGTTTAAACTCATTGGTTACTATCATATTATGACAATTGTGTTGAATGCACAATCAGTGAGAAATAAAGCCATTTCAATACAAGAACTCGCTGTAAGCAGGGACAGCGACGTGGTCTTTATTAACTGTTTCATGGCTATTGGAGAAAGGGGATGAAGTAACACGATGTGAGTTAACGCCAACTTCATGTTTACTAGTGGGCGTGGGGGAGAGGGGGGGGCATTCGTGTTATCTACAAAGACGATGTAAAAATATGGATAGAATACATTCGAACATAGACATTTTTGAATGTACCAAAGTACACGCATTTGACACACTGTTTGTCTGTGTCTACCACCACCACCACCTACACCTCTGTTTTCATTGGCAATAGAAGATCGTATTGTATGTCAGTCTACTACAGATAGACTCGTCGTCAACCTTGAGACATCAAACATAATGACTCTTGCACAGACAGTTGCAGTGAGGCAATGAAAACAATACTTGCCAATGCCAATCACCATTTGCGGCAAATTGTTTACATACCATGTACCAACACACCAACGACCACATTCTGGGCTGGATGATTAACAATACCGAAGCCACACATGACCTAGACATTAAAGATAAATTTACATTAAATCTCCAAGACTTCGTCGTAGCATTTACCATCGATGTTGTCAGATCAATGACAAGAGAAAAAGAGTAGTGGCGTCACGGAATCCACGTTGGCAGGAGTGACGTACGAAATAGTATGCTTGACTTTTGGCCAGATGACAGCCATAAGGTTGACTCACTGGACAAGGCACTCGGAATACTCTCGACCTCCATTCTCCTTTTTTTTGAAGCAGAACAATCAAAGATCGGACCACGGCTCCCTGGTTAACATATCAAGTTACACAAACCAGGCAGTGGTGGTGTCGGGAATGTCAATGTCTAGATTCTATAATCGACCACATCACTACTTTGATAATTTTTGTATCAAAGAGACTGAAAGAGCATTTAATCTCGAACAATTAATATATAGCCAAATTTCGATCCGCTTATAAAGACAATCACAGTACTGAAATTGCTATATAACACTGATTTGCCTAGTGATATAATATCTCCTTCACTGAACATTCACTTATGTTACAACTCCAACAAATCATGCATGCAATACCACAAATTTAAATTAAATGATGACAAAACAGATATCTTGGAACGTGCAACTGAGTCAAAACATAAGACTATTGAAATACCGTTCATTAAGATTGCTGACACTAAAATCCTCGGTATTGTCATAAATAGCTCTCTCGCCATGGAGTATCAAATTCAAAATATGGCGGCTTTTATCAAATTTGAGCTTGGGAACATTTCTCAAATAAAAAATATTTCCCACTTTTATCTCTAAAAGCTATAGTGTTTGCACTCATTTTGTCATATTTGCACTATTGTAATGTGCTGCTTGCAGGCTTCCCAGACACGAGATTGAATAAATTGCAAAGAGTTCAGAACAGGCCTGCCAGATTTGTTCTTAGCATAGCTTACTCGACAACCATAAGTGAAATGCTCAGAACCCTTCTTTGGTTGCCGATTAAGGCTAGAAGTCAATATAAAATTGTCCTTCTCTGCTTCAACGCGTAAAGTTCACGTTGTCTTTTATTTAAATTGAAGATCTCATTATTCCGTGTTTTAAATGCAGGCCACTTAGATCGTGGGACTCAAAATTGAAGGGTCATTTCAATAGCGTGCCTACGTCACAACTACGTAATTGAGAGAAACACGTAAAAATCATGGACTTTGGCACTGTTGACTTTGGGAATTCCAAGTGGTAAACGGGTGTAAATGTGATGAACGTTCATTTTCATACTTTTCAGGAAGCATGATTTACGTTTAACCCCTAGGATTATCTCTCTGTCTCGTTTTTCACGAAAATGGACTATTGAACACTATTGAACTGACCGCATGAATTATTACATGTTCCTGAACGTTTTGGAGGTATAAGCTACCTCAGTAAAGAGCTGTAGTGACATTTTGAAATTAAAGAGCTGTAGTGAAATTCCCACTGTAAAGAGCTATAGTGACACAGTAAAGAATTGTAATACCATTCCCCCAGCAAACGGCTGAAATGAAATTACTCCAGAGCTGTAATGAAATTCTCTCAGTAAAGTGATGTAACACAATTCTCTCAGTAAAGTGATGTAACACAATTCTCTCAGTAAAGATGAGTGGAATCCCCGAGCAAAATGAAATCATTCCCCAGTAAAGAGCTGTAGTGAAATAATTCCTCCATGTAGCAAAATCCCCCCCCAAAGGCTGGAAAATGAGCATTCCCCACCAGTAAAGAGCTGTAGTGAAATTCCTCCATGTAGCAACCCCTCCCAGTAAAGAGCTGTAGTGAAATTCATCCATGTAGCAACCCCTCCCCCCAGTAAAGAGCTGTAGTGAAATTCCTCCATGTAGCAACCCCTCCCCCCCAGTAAAGAGCTGTAGTGAAATTCCTCCATGTAGCAACCCCCCTCCAGTAAAGAGCTGTAGTGAAATTCCTCCATGTAGCAACCCCTCCCCCAGTAAAGAGCTGTGGTGAAATTCCCTTTAAAAAAGTAGCGAGTTCAATCTCTGGCAGGTTGAAACAGTTTTCTCGAATGTTTCGAGTGAAACCTATCCCCACCCACCCCCACTGGTCCAGGTAGGTGGTCCGTCGCCTATTTCCATCGGAGACAGGCGATAAAAAGGAGGTCCCGTGCGCAGTTCACAACAATATGTGCAGTCCGGTTAAAATCTAAAAAAATTACGATAACCCCGAGATTACCTTAATTGTGGATGTTGGTAAAATCAAGTTAAATAAAAATTGCAAAGACCTAGATCTAGATGGCTTAGTGTTACGTCAAATCAAAATCTTCTATT
>JAXRKP010000091.1:67500-95000 GCA_037039925.1 Doris montereyensis | reverse complement strand
TTGTCACCCGACTCAGGTGCAATGAGAAGCCAGCTATATACGGGAGTGAGGTTTTCAGAATGTTCATAATAATGTAGTGCATAGCAGGCAATTGTACTGTATGTTTCCCCTATGGTAGAGAGTGACTTTGAATGAAATGGCCTGGAGGGAGATAAATGAAGCAAAGCATGCATTTGTGCGGGGATGTAGTCTACGTATCCGTCTCGATATTTTTACCTTCTTTTATAAGATGCTGCTCTTTTTTTCCTTTCTTTTTCTTTGTTTTAATGTTTAAAAGACGATTGATACATTCATAACGGCGAACATAATTTGTCATTTCTCATAAAATGAAAAATATAATAATTTGCCATTCTGAAATTCGAACGACTATCAGCTCATAAATCATGTCTTTCTTCTGTACGTCAGAATACTAAAAGTCATCATGAACAATGTTGATAGATATCTTATATTACAAGTGATCAAATTGGCAGATTTTGACCAGACGTGGAATTTTTGGGTCATTGATGAAATAGGAATATGAGCCGTAATAATGTAACTAGAATCTATCTCATTCGTAAATCACTCGACTAAAAAATGTCCACAAAAAAATTCATAGACGCACAGATCAAGCATAAGGCAATGTAGTAAGAGTCACATTCTTTGTTTGTCCATCAAAGGGTAAAACTGCGTAGGGATTTCTAATACTTAACTTATTCATGTTCATTAAAACCCTGTCACCTTTTTTTAGTATAGGCCTTTGTGGGACATTGCCCATGGCACCGTGAGTAGGAACGTGGACGAATGCTAGACAAGAAACACTGGTGCTCAACGATGAGCCTCTCTCTTCATCAGCCCAGTGCACATGAGGATGGTCATCTCCTTGACCTTGGTCCAGCATCGCCTTTCCTTGAAGTCTTCATGTACGCTCGTGACGTGTGTGACTCGCTAACGGCACGACGTCGGGATATCGGTGTGATATCATCATCCAGGTAATCCACGTAGACAGAAAGCTTATCTTTCTCGAACTCTGTGAAGTGCGGACACCAGTGTTCATGCGATCTCGGAGAATTTGCTGGATCTGAAGGAAGACCTGACAGTGATTTCTTTGATGCACTGGACGCCGTCTTAGACGATGAGGATAAGGCTGTGTGATTGTCTTCGGGGAGAGGGCTCCGGGTGAATGAACGTGAAGAGTTGGAGGCGATGATGTTTTTGCACGACGGCTTATCTCCAGCTTTATTGTCTTTTGACCAACTTTGGCTACGCTGCCTATAAGCTTCGCTATTCATTGAGTTTCGTTTCATTCGATCAACGCTATTGATTCTGCTTTGTGGAGAATACGATCTTCTAACCAGCAGCCTATGGAGAAACGTCAAGCTTTGATGAAGAAGAATGTTTTTAGAGTTGGCAACACGAGACAACTTGCTGTGGCCAGCAGCTGCTACTCCACCGGTCTTTTTTCCCAGGACTACTTTTATCTTTGGGATTCCGCCTGAGGAGATGGCGAGCGTGACGTCCTTGATTCTGATACACCCAGAGTCCGAGGATTTTCCCCGAATCATCTGAATTCACCGCTTTGTGATTCTTTTCTGAATTATTTTGGCGCAGGTACCCGTTTCCGGGAATGTTTGTCTCGGATTTCAGGCTCAACTTTCTACCATCGAACAAAGACTGTGGCCTCTTTCCAGGAAATTTGCGTTTCCACCCTCGCTCTCTCATGTGTATCCTTTCACTGCGACGTTGTGCCATTCCCGTCTGTCGTAGAAGTTGCTAGATGAGGTGGTGCCCATGGTACAGCCTCTTTGGTTGATTTGGGAAGTTTTTTAGATGATCGGAAAACCTCGTTTTCAGGAGGATAAAATTGTTCGCCGTCAATAAAACCATTGCTATCCAAAATCTTTATTTCAGACAGGACGACTGATTCGACACTGATATCTGGAGACGACGAATGGCGATCTAGTTTCTGACATTGTCGAATCTGACACACATACTTTGAATCCTTGTCACGTACCCTATTGTTGTTAGCGATATCAGAATCGGAATCGTCAAAATTTGAAGAATCACTTTGACAAACTGTGGAATATTCGCTGCAATAATCCAATTTTTCAAAACCGTTCTCGTTGACATAAAATGTCTCCGGGAATTCTCTTTCTCTGTTACGTTTTCTGCGTCCGTTGTTCTCCCCTCGTCGTTTAGAACGGCATCAGAGCTTTTGAAAATCGTCAGATCCCTCAGGAACTGTTTTCCTGAACAATCTGGGGAGCGACGGTATGAAGACGACAAAGGGCTGCTCATGACAAATTTTGAATTTCATTCCTCTTCGAATAATATCTCTTAAAAAAAAACGCCAAAAGGCAGACTTGTAAAACACAGTTATCCTGTTACACGTCTGTTTTCCAAATGCCTAGCGGCTACAAGTAATCTTTGGTAAGTCTCTAAACACATCAGTTGTTGTATGACGAATTGCTTTTTCCTTCAACTTTGAGTACCCTTGTTGAGTAGATAGTCAGCCAAATTCTGTATGACAGTACATTCTCTACATCAGCTACATCGAATTGTGCTGATAAACCGTTTCAAAGAACGCAGAAATAGTGATTTTCTGAGGCACTTGTCTGGCTTTAGTTATCCAAATTTTTTCAAATGCTCTCTTCATGTTTCATTTCAATTGGTCAGCAAACAATCCTGATCTGGAAAAAAGAGGCAAAAAATATCTATGTTAGGGATGGTTGAGGCATTTTTCAACAGGAGAAACTGATATATGAAAACAATGACAAAATTGTTTGTTTGTTTGAAGTAAACCCTACCCATCATGGCTGTGATCTCTGGGTTTGTAGGTGAGTAATATTACTCACAACTGACAATACAGTAATGTCTTCGTAACATTTCATCCCGTGGGGAAATTGAGGAAGGGGGATAATCATCCGCACCGGGATCTTTAGGCGGGCATGTGAAATCCTCTCTCATTATGTAACAGTAGGATCTATTCTTCATACCTTGATACCTGACACCTGCTACTTTATTGGACTACCAAGGTTCACTGATGACACCAAGATAACATCAGTTTCCTCTTTTCTGCTGGTCAATCAGAAAGCTAATTTTAAGATGTGCCTGAGCCAATGAGTGAAACATTAAAACAACCCCAATGAAAATGCATCGCCCATCCACACTAAAAAGCCGGCCTTCATGAGACAAGATTGGCAAGAGGAACACAGCAGAATCCGGCTCTCGCAGCACAAGGTTTGTTAGGGCAGAACAGAAATAAGTGCTAAGACGGAAATAAGTGCTAAGATGGGTGCCTAGCGGTACAAAGTTTGTTAGGGAAGAACGGAAATAAGTGCTAAGACGGAAATAAATGCTAAGATGGGTGCCTAGCGGTACAAAGTTTTGTTAGGGAAGAACGGAAATAAGTGCTAAGATGGGTGCCTAGCGGTACAAGGTTTGCTAGGGCAGAACGGAAATAAATGCTAATATGGGTGCCTAGCGGTACAAGGTTTGTTAGGGAAAACGGAAATAAGTCCTAAGGTGGGTGCCTAGCGGTACAAGGTTTGTTATAGCAAAACGGAAATAAGTGCTAAGATGGGTGCCTAGGGGTACAAGGTTTGTTATAGCAAAACGGAAATAAGTGCTAAGATGGGTGCCTAGCGGTACAAGGTTTGTTAGGGAAAAACGGAAATAAGTGTTAAGATGGGTGCCTAGGGGTACAAGGTTTGTTATAAAAACGGAAATAAGTGCTAAGATGGGTGCCTAGCGGTACAAGGTTTGTTAGGGAAAAACGGAAATAAGTGCTAAGATGGGTGCCTAGCGGTACAAGGTTTGTTATAGCAAAAACGGAAAAAGTGGCTAAGATGGGTGCCTAGGCGGTACAAGGTTTGTTAGGGCAAAACGGAAATAAATGCTAAGATGGGTGCCTAGCGGTACAAGGTTTGTTAGGGCAAAATGGAAATAAGTGCTAAGATGGATACCAACCGGTACAAGGTTTGTTAGGGCAAAACGGAAATATAAGTGCTAAGATGGGTGCCAAGCGACGCTGTGTTGCCGCGTATTGGCTGGGTGAAGCAGTTTGCAACATGCATAGGTGACTGTATTGATATAGTCATGTTTAGAAATGAGATGACTGTCAGTGTTAATCATTGTGATGCAACTCATTTGACGACGACTCGGATAGTACGAATGTTGTTTGTCTGATCTGCGCCTAAACGTTGGATGTCAGCCTGACCGGATGAGATGCCAAGCGGGGGGGGGGGGGGGGGTTTGGGGGTTTGGAAAAAGAATAAAAAGCCGTTTCTGAGAAAAGTGAGACATTAGACGCAACGCGATCTTAGGCGACGAGATGTAAGGCGACGGGATGTAAGACGACGATGGGATGCAAGGCAACGGGATGTAGATATAAGGCAACGGGGTGTAAGGCGATGGGATGTAAGGCAACGGGGTGTAAGGCGACGGGATGTAAGACGACGGGATGCAAGGCAACGCAACGGGTGTAAGGCGATGGGATGAAAGGCAACGGGGTGTAAGGCGATGGATGTAAGGCAACGATGGGATGTAAGGCGATGGGATGTAAGGCGACGGGGTGTGCAAAGGCGATGGGATATAAGGCAACGGGGTGTAAGGCGATGGGATGTAAGGCGCGACGGGGATGTAAGAACAGGATGCAAGGCAACAGGATGTAGATATAAGGCAACGGGGTGTAAGGCGATGGGATGTAAGGCGACGGGGTGTGGGCGATGGGATGTAAGGCAACGGGGGTGTAAGGTGATGGGATGTAAGGCGACGGGGTGTAAGGCGATGGGATGTAAGGCAACAGGGTGTAAGGCGATGGGATGTAAGGCGACGGGGTGTAAGGCGATGGGATGTAAGGCGACGGGGTGTAAGGCGACGGGATGTAGATGTATAGCAACGGGGTGTAAGGCGATGGGATGTAAGGCGACGGGGTGTAAGGCGATGGGATGTAAGGCAACGGGGTGTAAGGTGATGGGATGTAAGGCGACGGGGTGTAAGGCGATGGGATGTAAGGCAACAGGGTGTAAGGCGATGGGATGTAAGCGCGACGGTGTGCAAGGCGATGGGATGTAAGGCGACGGGGTGTAAGGCGACGGGATGTATAGCGACGCAGTATGCAAGGCGACGGGATGTAGATGTATAGCGACATATGCAAGGCAAGGGATGTAGATGTAAGGCGACGGGGTGAGGCGACGGAAAAGGCGATGGGATGTAAGGCAGAATGGATGTAGATGTAAGGCGACGTGATGTAAGGCAAATGGATGTAGATGTAAGGCAAATGGATGTAGATGTAAGGCAAATGGATGTAGATGTAAGGCAAATGGATGTAGATGTAGGCAAATGGATGTAGATGTAAGGCAAATGGATGTAGATGTAAGACGACAGGAATGGATGTAGATGTAAGACGACAGGATGTAAGAAGAGGATGTAGAATGGATGTAGGATGTAAGGCGACGGGATGAAACAAAGGGATGGGATGTAAGACGACAAGGATGTAAGGCAAAGGATGTAGATGTAAGGCGACGAGATGTAAGGCGACGGGATGTAGGCGACGGGATGTAAGGCGACGAGATGTAAGGCGACAGGGGATGTAAGGCGACGAGATGTAAGGCGACGGGATGTAAGGCGACAGGATGTAAGGCGACGAGATGTAAGGCGACGGGGTATAAGGCGACAGATGTAAGGCAAGGGATGTAAGGCAACGGGATGTAAGGCGACGAGATGTAAGGCGACAAAAGGGTATAAGGCGACGGGATGTAAAAGGCAGGATGGGGTGCGACAAAGGTAAGGCGACGGGATGTAAGGCGATGGGGTGCAAGGCGATGAGATGTAAGGCGACAGGGTATAAGGCGACGGGATGTAAGGCAACAGGATGTAAGGCGACGGGGGGTGTAAGGCGATGGGATGTAAGGCGACGGGATGTAAGGCAACGGGATGTAAGGCGACGGGGTGTAAAGCGACGGAATGTAAGGTGACGGGATGTAAGGCGATGGGGTGTAATGCGACGGTATGTAAGGTGACGGGGTGTAAGGCGACGGGATATAAGGTGACGGGATGTAAGGCGACGGGTGTAAAGCGACGGAATCAAGGTGACAGGATGTAAGGTGACGGGATGTAGGTGACGGGGTGTAAAGCGACGGAATGTAAGGTGACAGGATGTAAGGCGACGGGGTGTAAGGCGACGGGGTGTAAGGCGACGGTATGTAAGGCAACGGGATGTAAGGTGACGGGATGTAGGTGACGGGATGTAAGGCGACGGGGTGTAAGGCGACGGTATGTAAGGCAACGGGATGTAAGGCGACGGGATATAAGGCGACGGATGTAAGGCGACGGTATGTAAGGCGACGGGATATAAGGCGACGGGATGTAAGGCGACAGGGTGTAAGGCGACAGGATGTAAGGCGACAGGATGTAAGGCAAGGGGGATGTAAGGCAACAGGATGTAAGGCAAGGAGCGTAAGGCAACAGGATATAAGGCAACAGGATGTAAGGCGACGGGGGTGTAAGGCGACGGGATGTAAGGCGACAGGACGTAAGGCGACAGGATGTAAGGCAACAGGATGTAAGGCGAGGGGATGTAAGGCGACGGAATGTAAGGCAACGGGATATAGATGTAAGGCAACAGGATGCAAGGCGACGGTATGTAAGGCAACAGGATGTAGATGTAAGGCAACGGGATGCAAGGCGACGGTATGTAAGGCGACAGTATGTAAGGCAACGGGATGTAGATGTAAGGCAACGGGATGCAAGGCGACGGTATGTAAGGCAACAGGATGTAAGGCGGCTACTACTGTAATATAAATAGAAAAATATATCCCCAAAAAAGAATGATATAAATTTTCTTTACATAAAAGTGTAGACAAAACGCGTCAATAATGAAAGGATATACCCCCCCCCCCCCTTGCCAAAGTTACTTCGAGAGATGTTTTCGTAACATTTCATGAACTTTCGTACGGGCAACTTTAAACATAATGATTCAATTCTGCACTTTCCAGTCGTGTCGCTTTTATAGTGTTGCTATAATTCTCCCCGGGGGAAAGCTGATATTAAAATTATTTCATTGCAGGCAAAAAACGTAACTGAAAACCGAAGTGCGCGTCCCGAGGGTGCCACTGTGAACGACAGATGAATAGGGCGAGAGAAATGCTGATTCAACTGACCAATAAACACGGCTTTAGACGCCCTGCTTGAATCACACCATGGGGAGAAGTTACGCGATGAAATAGGAAATCACATTTCCTTTGCAGTAAAGTGAAACTGTGACCGCATTTCTCAAATTGGTGATCACATAAATACTTTGTGAGCCCGCTCACAGTCTTGTCTTTGTAACAGATTTGTGGTAGTAAGAGGGTTGCGTAAGGAGGTCAGGGGTAGGAGTAAGGGGTCAGGGGGTAGGAGGATGGGGTAAAGAGGAATGAGTACAGGGTCAGGGGGTAGGAGGGTGAGGTGAATGGGAATGAATACGGGATCAATGGGTTGGAGGATGGGGCTAAGGGGGTCAGGGGAAGGAAAATGGGGTGAAGGGAAGAGTACGGGGTTAGAGGGCTGGAGGATGGGGTGAAGAGGAAGGAATACAGGGTCAGGGGTAGGAGGATGGGGGAAAGGGAATGAGTACAGGGTCAGGGGGTAGGAGGATGGGTGAAGGGGAATGAGTACAGGGGTCAGGGGGTAGGAGGATGGGTGAAGGGGAATGAGTACAGGGTCAGGGGTAGGAGGATGGGATGAAGGGGAAGGAGTACGGGTCAGGGGTTGGAGGATGGGATGAAGAGGAATGAGTACGGGGTCAGGGGGTAGGAGGATGGGTGAAGGGGAATGAGTACGGGGGGTCAGGGGGTAGGAGGATGGGTGAAGGGAAGGAGTACGGGGTCAGGGGGTAGGAGGATAGGATGAAGGGGAATGAGTACGGGATAAGGGGTAGGAGGATGGGGTGAAGGGGAATGTGTATGTGTTCAGGGGGTAGGAGGAGGGTGGGGTGAAGGGGGAGGAGTACGGGTCAGGGGTAGGAAGGATGGTGTGAAGGGGAAGGAGTACGGGGTCGCGGGGGATAATGAGGTTTGGAGGATGCGTGAAGGAATGGGATGAAGGGGAAGGGTCAGGGTTAGGGAGGGATGGATGATGGGTTAAAGGAATGAGCAGGGTTAGGGGGTTGGAGGATGGGTCTAAGGGGTCAGGGGGGGAGGATGGGTGAAAAGGAATGAGTACGGGGTCAGGAGGGTAGGAGGATGGGATGAAGGGAATGAGTACGGGGTTAGAGGGCTGGATGATGGGATGAAGGGGAAGGAGTACGGGGTTAGAGGGCTGGATGATGGGATGAAAAGGAAGGAGTACGTGGTTAGGCTGGGGATGGGATGAAAAGGAAGGCTGGAGTACGGGGGTCATGGGGAAGGGGAATGAGTACGGGGTAAGGGGGGTAGGAGGATGGGTGAAGGGGAATGAGTACGGGGTCAGGGGTAGGGAGAATGGGGTGAAGGGGAATGAGTGCAGGTAAGGTCAGGGGGTAGGAGGATAAGGGGCTGAAGGGAAGGAGTACGGGGTAAAGGGGGTAGGAGGATGGGGTGAAGGGAATGGGTACGGGGTGAGGGTAGGAGTATGGGGTGAAGGGGAATGGGTACGGGGGTCAGGGGGTAGGAGGATAGGGTGAAGGAGAAGGGTAGGGGTCAGGGAGTAGGAGGATGGGGTGAAGGGGGGTAAGGAGTGAGGGGGTAGGCGGATGGGGTGAAGGAGGGTAGGCGGGGTAAGGAGAATGGGATGAAGGGGGAAGGAGTACGGGGCCAGAGGGAGTAGGAGGATAGCGTAAATGGGAGGGAGTACGGGGTCAGGGAGTAGGAGAATGGGGTGAAGGGGGAGTATGGGGTCAGGGGTAGGCGGATGGGGTGAAGGGGGAAGGAATACAGGGGTCAGGGGGCTGGAGGATGGGGTGAAGGGGAAGGTGTACGGGGTTAGGGGGTTGTAGGATGTGGTGAAGAGGAAGAAGTTCTTGGTAAAGAGGTATAGAGGGTGGGCTAAAAGGAGTAGTAGGAAGGGTGAACGGGACGGAGTACGGGGTTAGGGGCTCAAGTGGGACGTGAAGGGAAAGAGTTCGTGGTTAAGAAGTATGGACGGTGGGGTAAAGGAGTAGGAGGATGTGGTGAAGAGGAAAAAGCTCAGGGTTAAAGGGTAAGGAGGATGGGGTGGAATGGAAGGAGTTCGGGATTAATGGTGAAGGAATAGAACTATTGTGTAAGGGGTAGGAGAATGAGGTGAGGGGCAGGAGGATAGGGTGGCGGGGAAGGAGGATGGAGTGAGGGCTAGGAGGGTGAGGTGAAGGAGTAGGAGGATGGAGTGAACGGCGCTAAGATGGAGAAAGAAATCGGAGCCGGAGATCGGCATGAACAAACAAGTCTCCCGTGACTTTTTCCCTCCGACGACTCGGCCAAACGAGTCAAACACACCCTAATCGGGCCTGATGGGCTGGTCAAGAAAGCCGTACACTTTCGCTCGTTGATGTTGTCCAATAGAATCAATAGCACTACCCCAGCAATTTGCCTCAGGCGCCTCGAGTCACAAGACGGAGGATGAATGACGTCAAAACCTCATGCCATTCCGCTCTTTGCTCGCATCAGCTGTAGGATAACTCGACCTTGCTTGGGCAGGACATGGTAATTCGATCTCAAAACCCAATATCGCGTCGCGTGGTGTTAACGTTGTTCCCGTTTAGTCAGATAAGCTGATAATGCTTACGATTCAGTTACTTCGTATGATGACTTACGACAACAACAAATCACAATGGCTAGTCCTTCAATGCATTGGTTGGCCTTACGTAGGCGATCATTAACAGGCGGTACTGGTAGGTCCTACTTTTGTTCTCCTATAACTCGTTTATTTCTGTTTCATCTTCCGTTTCCTCCTAATTCAAACCGAGATCACCGGATTTAGTGGACGGGAGAAATTTCAATGAAACAAACAAACAAACAAACAAACAAACAAACAAACAAAAGATTAGCCATTCGTCTACCTACATACTGTTCACAAAATAAAAATGTAGGAAAGAATAGTTTTAAACATAATCAAAATCATACCGACGGGTTATAGTCACAAGCATTGCTTAGTATCACACGTACCACGTGCAAGGGAAATAGAATCATGGTATAAGTGTACGCCAGAGCTATCTCCCTTTGTTTATGACACAGTTGGTCCTTAAATGTTCACACGTGTTGATTTCATCTTTAGTATATGAACATTTGATAATATTTAGCTCATTTCGCTCATTACAAGTTCCTTTAAAGCGTTCATATTGAGTTGGACGATATTCACAGGGCGAAGGCCGTCAGAGAAAGAAATGCTCAGAGCCATCGCAATGTTACAAAGCGGGCAAACTCAACAGTGTTTGGCAGGAATTTGTAATGTGTCACACAGCCTGTAATCAGCTGATCATTTCTATGATTCCCTCCCCCTCCCTCTTTCAAAGAAATAGATTGACCTCCCCAAAAACAATAAAAAAAAATATAAAAAGAAATAGATGCGACATCTAACAGCTTCCATCAATGAAGCCTTTGGGAACCCAACTGATCATGCAACAAGGTTACAAAAACATTTGGAACGGGTATCTGTCGTACATGTTCATTGCTCGATGGCCATATCATACTGTCAGTCCACTCATACAACAACACATCCAGGAGCGACTAGCTTGGCATGTGCGCCATACAAGGTCCAATGGTCACACGTAATATTTTCTATTTTCTGTTGATTAAAAAAAAATATTGTTTAGACTTAAGAGACGGCCGAGTGAAGGTGTAGATGCACAAAGGAGAAAGATACACTGGAGATGTCATTGTTGCCCACGGCCGTTATGGGGATGGTTTCATTATGGTCTGCACAGGTATAACTTTATTGCATGTAGAACTGGCCTACGTTATCGTGGATGGGCAAATTACAGCACTGTTCTATCTGGATGAGGCTTAGTCGGTAGAGCATCTGACTACCACACAGGAGGCCCGAGTTCAATTCCCAGTCCGGGCAAATGTTTCTGGCCCTCCTGTCGAGCCAGCAGCAAAATGGGTGGCTAGGTCTGTTCAGACTTGGCGAAAATAAAGACGATGTTTGAAAGCAATGCTAAACTACCACATTGTGCCGTGTGCCGCGAAAGATCAGGATTCTGCTCTTGATTACCCTACGCTCAATTTTGAGTACGCAATTTACTCTACTTTTACATTTCCCTTTTACTATCTGGATAACATCATTAGGCCGTACGTTGAGCCATACGCTCCCTATGGTCGTGGGTTTATCTCCCATGATGACAATGCAAAACTTTGCAGAACACAATGATGTCCAGGAGTAACTTAGAACAGCCGGTGTCCAACATCTTGAATGGCCTGCAAAGTCTCCAGGACTGATACCTATCGAACACCTGTGGGATATTCTCGGTTAACTGGTGCACATGCACACGTGCTCCGGGGATATTTGACCAACTAGCTGTTGCGTAGGTTGAGGCGTAGCACGACTCATTGGGAGTATGAGTAATACGAAGGAGCCACAGTGGAGTGAAATGAGACAACGATACGAATGAGACATTTAGGTGTAATTCTTGTCAACCAACTAAAAGGGTGTTGTGTATTAAGACACTTCCTGATACCAAAACCTATAGATCCTGACGAATAATTCAACATGAACACTGTATAAATTTAAGTTCAACGTAAACACTGTATAAATTTAAATTCAACGTAAACACTGTATGAATTTAAATTCAACGTAAACACTGTATAAATTTAAATTCAACATGAAACACTGTATAAATTTTAATTCAACATGAAACACTGTATAAATTTAAATTCAACATAAACACTGTATGAATTGAACTTCAACATAAACACTGTATAAATTTAAATTCAACATAAACACTGTATAAATTTTAATTCAACATAAACACTGTATAAATTTAAATTCAACATAAACACTGTATAAATTTAAATTCAACATAAACACTGTATAAATTTAAATTCAACATGAAACACTGTATAAATTTAAATTCAACATGAAACACTGTATAAATTTAAATTCAACATGAACACTGTATAAATTTTAATTCAACATGAAACACTGTATAAATTTGTTTCGTCTCCTCTTGTAGATTTGCCAGCCTTTGTCTGTCCATTGTTAATCTCATGCCAAAGATCTATATTTGACCTCGAAATTATACATCATACTTTTATTAAATGAAAGTTGAAAGCCTAAAACATGGATTAATGCGTTACAAATAGAATTGTTTAAATTATTTTAGTACCAAAAATAACAAAGCGGGCAACGAATTAAACCCCTACTTCAAACTAATATCACATCGTTTGATAGCATCGTTTGATAGCATCGCTTGATAGCATCGTTTGATAGCATCGTTTGATAGCATCGTTTGATAGCATCGTTTGATAGCATCGTTTGATAGCATCGTTTGATAGCATCGTTTGATAGCATCGTTTGAATTCTTCAACCTGATTCAGTACAGAAAAGGAGTCAACAGAAGTATCTGACTAAAAAGATGAGAAAATGATCCGCAAACATTGGTTTGACAGCCTTCCATTAACATCAAAATGTTTACGAAAGACAAATCCGAAAGTCTCTAGTGTCATTATCCCATCCACTCAGAAATGCATTGTAAAAATAGTTTACACTAATTCCATATAGGATGCCTGTCAAACAGATCGGTAGGCGGAGCTTATTGACGTGCTCACACAATCTCCCCGCCTTAATCCCAACACACAGGCTGCGAAAGTGAGAGATCACACTGACCATTTCTACAGACACACACATGGCTACTCAGTTTCTGTCCTGCGGGACGGAAGACTATGGCGGAGGATGTTTCGGGGTATAAATAGACTGGCCAGCCCTGTTTCCACTCCATAACGACATTAAACGAGGAGGTGAAGCTGACATTTCACAGGAACGAGTATCATTTGATAACACTCACTCTAAATCATCACGACGGAAAGGAATTAAACACGGTGAGTATCTCTCTCTCTCTCTCTCTCTCTCTCTCTCTCTCTCTCTCTCTCTCTCTCTCTCTCTCTCTCTCTCTCTCTCTCTCTCTCTCTCTCTCTCTCTCTCTCTCTCTCTCTCTCTCTCTCTCTCTCTCTCTCTCTCTCTCTCTCTCTCTCTCTCTCTCTCTCTCTCTCTCTCTCTCTCTCTCTCTCTCTCTCTCTCTCTCTCTCTCTCTCTCTCTCTCTCTCTCTCTCTCTCTGTTGCAGAATCAATAGTTAATATGTTTCTTTTTCAGTTGAATAACAATGTATTATTTATGTATAATTGTAGACTATCAGTGTTGCTATTTGTGTTAGTATTTGTCGGTGAAAAGGTAAACTGCTTTTTACTGCGACCTTTTCGTAGTTCATATCATAAAGTTTGTATTTAAAATATACATAGATATATGTTTACAAGCATATCCTGTGGTGTTCGTCCATTACGTTTATGAATTGGGTGTGGGTGATATTAAGTACGATTATTTGAGTCAGTACTCAATACTGAAAATGTTCGGGTTTTTATCATAACGATCTCAAATCGGACAGTAGAAAGTTTCCGCTATTGCATGCAAACAATTCTTTTTGGGATGAATTCAGATACTGCCTTGACCAAAAGCTTCCTATAATGAGAACCTAAAGCAGGCTATAGAAACCTTGCACGCAACTTGCGGTTTCGCTGGGGGCGGTGGCGTCGGAGTTTATCACACTCAAAGTTAGAGGAAATCAGCTTTGTATAATACACGCATGTTTAAAGTTAGAGGAAGTTAGCTTTGTATAAGACACGCTTGTTCCAAGTTAGAGGAAATCATCTTTGTATAATACACGCAAGTTTAAAATTAGAGGAAGTTAGCTTTGTATAAGACACGCTTGTTCAAAGTTAGAGAATTAACCTTTGTATAATACACGCATGTCCAAAGTTAAAGGACGTCAGCCTGATATAATACAAGCGTGTTTAAAATTAGAGGAAGACAGCTTTGTAGGATACAAGCATGTCCAATGGTTGAGGAAGTCAGCTTGATATAATACAAGCTTGTTTTGAAGTTAGAGAAGTCAACTTTCTATTATACAAGCATGTTCAAAGTTAGGAAGTCAGTTTTGTATAATACAAGCGTGTTCAAAGTTAAAGGAAGTCAACTTTGTATAATACAACCATGTTCAACGTTAGAGGAAGTCAGCTTTGTATAATACAACCATGTTCAAAAGTTAGAGGAAGTCAGCTTTGTATAATACAACCATGTTCAAAGTTAGAGGAAGTCAGCTTGATATAATACAACCATGTTCAAAGTTAGAGGAAGTCAGCTTTGTATAATACAACCATGTTCAACGTTAGAGGAAGTCAGCTTTGTATAATACAACCATGTTCAAAGTTAGAGGAAGTTAGCTTTGTATAATACAACCATGTTCAAAGTTAGAGGAAGTCAGCTTGATATAATACAAGCGTGTTCAAAGTTAGAAAGTCAGCTTTGTATAATACAACCATGTTCAAAGCTAAAGGAAGTCAGCTTTGTATAATACAACCATGTTCAAAGCTAAAAAGTCAGCTTTGTATAATACAACCATGTTCAAAGCTAAGGAAGTCAGCTTTGTATAATACAACCATGTTCAAAGCTAAAGGAAGTCAGCTTTGTATAATACAACCATGTTCAAAGCTAAAGGAAGTCAATTTTACATAATACAAACGTGTTCGACGTTGGGAGAAGTCAGCTTTTCTATAATACAAGTATGTTCGAAGGTAGAGGAAGTCAGTTTTGTATAATACAAGCATGTTCAAAGGTAGAGGAAGTCAGCTTTGTATAATACACGCATGTTTAAAGTTAGAGGAAGTTAGCTTTGTATAAGACACGCTTGTTCAAAGTTAGAGGAATTAACCTTTGTATAATACGCATGTTCAAAGTTAAAGGACGTCAGCTTTGTATAATACAAGCATGTTCAAAGTGAGAGGAAGTCAACTTTGTATAATACAAACATGTTTGAAGTTAGAGGAAGTCAACTTTGTATAATACAAACATGTTTGAAGTTAGAGGAGTCAACTTTGTATAATACAAACATGTTTTGAAGTTAGAGAAGTCAACTTTGTATAATACAAACATGTTTGAAGTTAGAGGAAGTCAACTTTGTATAATACAAACATGTTTGAAGTTGAAAGTCAACTTTGTATAATACAAGCATGTTCAAAGTGAGAGAAGTCAACTTTGTATAATACAAACATGTTTGAAGTTAGAGGAAGTCAACTTTGTATAATACAAACATGTTTGAAGTTAGAGGAAGTCAACTTTCTATTATACAAGCATGTTCAAAGTTAGAGGAAGTCAGCTTTGTATAATACAAGCATGTTCAAAGTGAGAGGAAGTCAACTTTGTATAATACAAGGATGTTCAAAGTTAGGAAGTCAGTTTTGCATAATATAAGCATGTTCAGAGTTAAAGGAAGTCAGTTTTGTATAATACAAACATGTTCAAAGTTAGGAAGGCAGCTTTGTATAATACAAACATGTTCAAAGTTAGAGGATGTCAGTTTTGTATAATACAAGCATGTTCAAAGTTAGAGGAAGTCAGCTTTGCATAATACAAGCATGTTCAAAGTTAAAAGAAGTCAGTTTTGTATATTACAAGCATGTTCAAAGCTAGAGGAAGTCATCTTTGTATAATACAAGCATGTTCAAAGCTAGAGGAAGTCAGCTTTGCATAATACAAGCATGTTCAAAGTTAAAAGAAGTCAGTTTTGTATATTACAAGCATGTTCAAAGCTAGAGGAAGTCATCTTTGTATAATATAAGCATGTTCAAAGCTAGAGGAAGTCATCTTTGTATAATATAAGCATGTTCAAAGCTGAGGAAGTCATCTTTGTATAATATAAGCATGTTCAAAGCTAGAGGAAGTCATCTTTGTATAATATAAGCATGTTCAAAGCTAGAGGAAGTCATCTTTGTATAATATAAGCATGTTCAAAGCTAGAGGAAGTCATCTTTGTATAATATAAGCATGTTCAAAGCTAGAGGAAGTCATCTTTGTATAATATAAGCATGTTCAAAGCTAGAGGATGTCATCTTTGTATAATATAAGCATGTTCAAAGCTAGGAAGTCATCTTTGTATAATATAAGCATGTTCAAAGCTAGAGGAAGTCATCTTTGTATAATATAAGCATGCTCGAACACATTGGTGGGTTACGATTTCTCTCTGAGTCTCCAACCTCGACGATCGCTGACAAACAATCTGTTTTTTTCCAATCAAATCGAATACTGACTTGATCTAATACGAATTTTTGTCCAATGCAATCGAATACTGACTCGATCTAATTGGACATGTGTTCCAATCAAATCGAATACTGACTTTCTCTTATAGGACATTTTCTAAGAACTTATAGGAGGCAATTTAAACTTACATGCAAAACAGAGTTTATAGCGCTTAAATTTATAGAAAGTCAGCTTTGTGTTATTGTACCATCTCCACCTCCCATCTCGTTCGTATAAGGTGTTTAAAGTGCTTTGAGACAGCTATGGTTCTCATCAATGGATGGTAACTTGATAGTTCAGAGGCAAGGTGTCGGTCTCTCAATCAAAAGGCAGTTCCTCTAGTTTTTTCTAGCAAAACCTTCCCCCGCCTCTCTGGTCTAGGTAGGTGAGTCGAGACCTAGTTCTATCGGGGACGGACGATAAAAAGGAGGTACCGTGTGCAGATCACAACACTCTGCGCCCGCTAAGATCCCTTGACTGTTTACAGGGCAGTCCAGGAAAAGATCCCTTGACTGTTTACAGGGCAGTCCGGTAAAGATCCCTTGACTGTTTACAGGGCAGTCCGGTAAAGATCCCTTGACTGTTTACAGGGCAGTCGGTAAAGATCCTTTGACTGTTTACAGGGCATTCCGGGAAAGATCCCTTGACTGTTTACAGGGCATTCCGCTAAAGATCCCTTGACTGTTTACAGGGCAGTCCGGGAAGATCCCTTGACTGTTTGCAGGGCAGTCCGGGAAAATTAAAAATCCTACCAAAACTACCGAGACGAGATCATCTTAGCTGTGGATGTGGGTAAAAATCGAAAACAAAATGTGAGAACTGGATCAGTTCGTTGTTTCTGTCGCGTGAAAGTCTAGCCCCTGGTGGTCGTAACACTAGGCTGTCGTAGTGATGAATTGGAAGATGTGTAGCTAGCATTTGGCTTCGAGTTTGCATTGAATAAATTTTGTTGTCCATGAAGGGAAACTAGTTTGGTAGTGTGTTCTCTCTTCACATGGCGGTGGGTGCTGGCACGGAGGTGGCTGGTTCGATTTTGTCTAGGGTTTGGTTTTCCTTCTTTCTATTTCTTCGTATTTGTTTCGTTATCGTTGCTATGGGGCTTCAATATGATTTATTTCAAGCTTGTTGTTATTTGATTTGATTTTAATCCTATCCAAAACTAAGGTGATCTCGGGGTTTTGGTAGGATATTTAAACAACAAGGGATCTTTAACGTGCACAGCGTATTATGATATGCACACGGGACCTCCTATTGATCGTCTATCTCAAACGAGATTAGGACGTGTCAAGTCGATCCACGGACCTGAACCAGGGGATGGGTTTCACTCGCAAAACAAAAATCGAGACAATTTTGCAACCGTTGGGGTTCAGATCCCCAACCTTTTGTTTTGAGATATTACTTCTTGACCACCAATCCCCCCCAACCCCTCAGCCCCTCTTTCGTGTCTTATCCATCCTTTCAACATACCCCCAGTGCCTCACAGTTGTTTGTCTTCAGTCTGTTGCCACCCACGTAGCGTTCGTGAGCTGAATCTGTGGGTTTATATAATGTAGTCTCTTCTTTGCATGTTCCTTTCACTGATCGATGGCGATGTTAGCACAGAACAGTTGAGCTCTTGGATGACTAATGCATGGATTTGTCACAGGACTAGGCGCTTGTCGATCAAGTGCGACACCAATATTATGTCTTAATCTAGCCGTCGGGGCAGCTCACAGCTAATTAATTATACTGTTCCTGCAAAAAATTCATCAATACCGATCTCGTAATGATTCGCAATAAGTAGCTAAGTGCCTCCTTCAAATAAACATGGCTGTTTGCTAGCCCTACAGGGCTGGTTGTTACAGTTTGTGTATCGTATCGTGATGTTTGGTAGGACTACAGGGCTGGTTGTTACAGTTTGTGTACCGTGATGGTTCGTCTGACTACAGGACTGGTTGTTACAGTTTGTGTATCGTATCGTGATGTTTGGTAAGACTACAGGGCTGGTTGTTACAGTTTGTGTATCATATCATGATGGTTGGTAAGACTACAGGGCTGGTTGTTACAGTTTGTGTATCGTATCGTGATGGTTGGTAAGACTACGGGCTGGTTGTTACAGTTTGTGTATAGTATCGTGATGGTTGGTGTGACCACAGGGCTGGTTGTTACAGTTTGTGTATAGTATCGTGATGGTTGGTAAGACCACAGGGCTGGTTGTTACAGTTTGTGTATCGTATCGTGATGGTTGGTAGGACTACAGGGCTGGTTGTTACAGTTTCTGTATCGTGATGGTTGGTATGACTACAGGGCTGGTTGTTACAGTTTATGTATCGTGATGGTTGGTAAGACTACAGGGCTGGTTGTTACAGTTTATGTATCGTGATGTTTGGTAAGACTACAGGGCTGGTTGTTACAGTTTGTGTATCGTATCGTGATGGCTGGTAAGACTACAGGGCTGGTTGTTACAGTTTGTGTATCGTGATGGTTGGTAAGACTACAGGGCTGGTTGTTCCAGTATGCGTATCGTGATGGTTGGTATATCTACACGGCTGGTTGTTACAGTTTGTGTATCGTCATGGTTGGTATATCTACAGGGCTGGTTGTTACAGTTTCTGTATCGTGATGGTTGGTAAGACTACAAGGCTGGTTGTTACAGTTTGTGTATTGTGATGGTTGGTATGACTACAGGGCTGGTTGTTACAGTTTGTGTATCGTGATGGTTGGTAGGACTACAGGGCTGGTTGTTACAGTTTGTGTATCGTGACGGTTGGTATGACTACAGGGCTGGTTGTTACAGCTTGTGTATCGTGATGGTTGGTATGACTACGGGGCTGGTTGTTACAGTTTGTGTATCGTGATGGTTGGTATGACTACAGGGCTGGTTGTTACAGTTTGTGTATCGTGATGGTTCGTATGACTACAGGGCTGGTTGTTACAGTTTGTGTATCGTGATGGTTGGTAGGACTACAGGGCTGGTTGTTACAGTTTATGTATCGTATCGTGATGGTTGGTATGACTACAGGGCTGGTTGTTACAGTTTGAGTATCGTGATGGTTGGCAGGACTACAGGGCTGGTTGTTACAGTTTGAGTATCGTGACGGTTGGTAGGACTACAGGGCTGGTTGTTACAGTTTGAGTATCGTGATGGTTGGTATGACTACAGGGCTGGTTGTTACAGTTTTAGTATCGTGATGGTTGGTAGGACTACAGGGCTGGTTGTTACAGTTTGTGTATCGTATCGTGATGGTTGGTAAGACCACAGGGCTGGTTGTTACAGTTTGAGTATCGTGATGGTTGGTAGGACTACAGGGCTGGTTGTTACAGTTTGTGTATCGTATCGTGATGGTTGGTAGGACTACAGGGCTGGTTGTTACAGTTTGTGTATCATATCGTGATGGTTGGTAGGACTACAGGACTGGTTGTTACAGTTTGTGTATCATATCGTGATGGTTGGTAGGACTACAAGGCTGGTTGTTACAGTTTGTGTATCATATCGTGATGGTTGGTAGGACTACAGGGCTGGTTGTTACAGTTTGTGTATCGTATCGTGATGGTTGGTATGACTACAGGGCTGGTTGTTACAGTTTATGTATCGTATCGTGATGTTTGGTAAGACTACAGGGCTGGTTGTTATAGTTTGTGTATCGTGATGGTTGGTATGACTACAGGGCTGGTTGTTACAGTTTGTGTATCGTATCGTGATGGTTGGTAAGACTACAGGGCTGGTTGTTACAGTTTGTGTATCGTGATGGTTGGTAAGACTACAGGGCTGGTTGTTACAGTATGCGTATCGTGATGGTTGGTATATCTACAGGGCTGGTTGTTTCAGTTTGTGTATCGTCATGGTTGGTATATCTACAGGGCTGGTTGTTACAGTTTCTGTATCGTGATGGTTGGTAAGACTACAGGGCTGGTTGTTACAGTTTGTGTATCGTGATGGTTGGTAGATATCTACAGGGCTGGTTGTTACAGTTTGTGTATCGTGATGGTTGGTAAGACTACAGGGCTGGTTGTTACAGTTTGTGTATCGTGATGGTTGGTTTGACTACAGGGCTGGTTGTTACAGTTTGTGTATCGTGATGGTTGGTAAGACTACAGGGCTGGTTGTTACAGTTTCTGTATCGTGATGGTTGGTATGACTACAGGGCTGGTTGTTACAGTTTGAGTATCGTGATGGTTGGTAGGACTACAGGGCTGGTTGTTACAGTTTCTGTATCGTGATGGTTGGTATGACTACAGGGCTGGTTGTTACAGTTTGAGTATCGTGATGGTTGGTATGACTACAAGGCTGGTTGTTACAGTTTGTTTATCGTGATGGTTGGTATGACTACAGGGCTGGTTGTTTGGTTTGTGTATCGTACCGTGATGGTTGGTATGACTACAGGGCTGGTTGTTACAGTTTGAGTATCGTGATGGTTGGTATGACTACAGGGCTGGTTGTTACAGTTTGTGTAGTATCGTGATGGTTGGTATTACTACAGGGCTTGTTGGTACAGTTTGAGTATCGTGATGGTTGGTAAGACTACAGGGCTGGTTGTTACAGTTTGAGTATCGTGATGGTTGGTAGGACTACAGGGCTGGTTGTTACAGTTTTGTATCGTATCGTGATGGTTGGTATACCTACAGGGCTGGTTGTTACAGTTTGGGTATCGTGATGGTTGGTATGACTGCAGGGTTGGTTGTTACAGTTTGTGTATCGTATCGTGATGGTTGGTAAGACTACAGGGCTGGTTGTAACAGTTTGAGTATCGTGATGGTTGGTATGACTACAGGGCTGATTGTTACAGTTTGAGTATCGTATCGTGATGATTGGTATGACTACAGGGCTGGTTGTTACAGTTTGAGTATTGTGATGGTTGGTAGGACTGCAGGGTTGGTTGTTACAGTTTGTGTATCGTATCGTGGTGGTTGGTAAGACTACAGGGCTGGTTGTTACAGTTTGAGTATCGTGATGGTTGGTAGGACTACAGGGTTGGTTGTTACAGTTTGTGTATCGTGAAGGTTGGTAGGACTACAGGGTTGGTTGTTACAGTTTGAGTATCGTGATGGTTGGTATGACTACAGGGCTGGTTGTTACAGTTTGTGTATCGTGAAGGTTGGTATGACTACAGGGTTGGTTGTTACAGTTTGAGTATCGTGATGGTTGGTATGACTTCAGGGCTGGTTGTTACAGTTTACGTATCGTGATGGTTGGTATATACAGGACTTCAGTATCGTGATGGTTGGTATGACTTCGGGTTGGTTGTTACAGTTTACGTATCGTGATGGTTGGTATGACTAGAGGACTGGTTGTTACAATTTGTGTATCGTGATGGTTGGTATGACTACAGGGCTGGTTGTTACAGCTTGTGTATCGTGATGGTTTGTATGACTACAGGGCTGGTTGTTACAGCTTGTGTATCGTGATGGTTTGTATGACTACAGGGCTGGTTGTTACAGCTTGTGTATCGTGATGGTTGGTATGACTACAGGGCTTGTTGTTACAGTTTGTGTATCGTGATGGTTGGTATGACTACAGGGCTGGTTGTTACAGTTTGTGTATCGGGATGGTTTGTATGACTACAGGGCTGGTTGTTACAGTTTTGTATCGTGATGGTTGATATGACTACAGGGCTGGTTGTTACAGTTTGCTTATCGTATCGTGATGGTTGGTATGACTACAGGGCTGGTTGTTACAGTTTGTGTATCGTGATGGTTGGTATGACTGCAAGGTTGGTTGTTACAGTTTGTGTATCGTATCGTGATGGTTGGTAAGACTACAGGGCTGGTTGTTACAGTTTGAGTATCGTGATGGTTGGTCTGACTACAGGGCTGGTTGTTCTAGTTTGTGTATCGGATCGTGATGGTTGGTCTGACTACAGTTTGAGTAACTGGTTGTTACAGTTTGTGTATCGTATCGTGATGGTTGGTCTGACTAGAGGGCTGGGTTTGTTACAGTTTGCGTATCGTATCGTGATTGTTGGTCTGATTACATGGCTGGTTGTTACAGTTTGAGTATCGTAATGGTTTCTATGACTACAGGGCTCGTTGTTACAGTTTGCGTATCGTATCGTGATGGTTGGTATGACTACAGGGCTGGTTGTTACAGTTTTGTGTATCGTATCGTGATGGTTGGTATGACTACAGGGCTTGTTGTTACAGTTTGTGTTTCGTATCGTGATGGTTGGTATGACTACAGGGCTGGTTGTTATAGATTTGTGTATCGTATCGTGATGGTTGGTAGGACTACAGGGCTGGTTGTTAGAGTTTGCGTATCGTGATGGTTGCTATGACTACAGGGCTGGTTGTTACAGATTGTGTATCGTATCATGATGGTTGGTATGACTACAGGGCTGGTTGTTACAGTTTGTGTATCGTGATGGTTGGTATGACTACAGGGCTGGCTGTTACAGTTTGTGTATCGTATCGTGATGGTTGGTAGGTCTACAGGGCTGGTTGTTACAGTTTGTGTATCGTGATGGTTGGTATGACTACAGGGCTGGTTGTTATAGTTTGTGTGTCGTGATGGTTGGTATGACTACAGGGCTGGTTGTTACAGTTTGTGTATCGTGATGGTTGGTATGACTACAGGGTTGGTTGTTACAGTTTGTGTATCGTATCGTGATGGTTGGTATGACTACAGGGCTGGTTGTTACAGTTGTGTATCGTTATGGTTGGTAAAACTACAGGGCTGGTTGTTACAGTTTGTGTATCGTGATGGTTGGTATGACTACAGGGCTGGTTGTTACAGTCTGTGTATCGTGATGGTTGGTATGACTACAGGGCTGGTTGTTACAGCTTGTGTATCGTATCGTGGTGGTTGGTAAGACTACAGGGCTGGTTGTTACGGATTTGCGTATCGTATCGTGATGGTTGGTAAGACTACAGGGCTGGTTGTTACAGTTTGCATATCGTATCGTGATGGTTGGTATGACTACAGGTTGGTTATTACAGTTTGTGTATCGTGATGTTTGGTAGGACTACAGGGCTGGTTGTTACAGCTTGTGTATCGTGATGTTTGGTAAGACTACAGGGCTGGTTGTTACAGTCTTGTGTATCGTGATGTTTGGTAAGACTACAGGGCTGGTTGTTACAGTTTGTGTATCGTATCGTGATGGTTGGTAAGACTACAGGGCTGGTTGTTACAGCTTGTGTATCGTATCATGATGGTTGGTAAGACTACAGTCTGGTTGGTTGGTTACAGGGCTGGTTGTGCTTGTGTATCGTATCAGTTTGATGTATCGTTGGTAAGACTACAGGGCTGGTTGTTACAGCTTGTGTATCGTGATGGTTGGTAAGACTACAGGGCTGGTTGTTACAGTTTGTGTATCGTGATGGTTGGTATGACTACAGGGCTGGTTGTTACAGCTTGTGTATTGGTATCGTGGTGGTTGGTAAGACTACAGGGCTGGTTGTTACAGCTTTGTATCGTATCGTGATGGTTGGTAAGACTACAGGGCTGGTTGTTACAGTTTGTGTATCGTGATGGTTGGTATGACTACAGGGCTGGTTGTTACAGTTTGTGAATCGTGATGGTTGGTATGACTACAGGGCTGGTTGTTACAGTTTGTATCGTAGTATTGTTATCGTGATGATTGGTAGTAAGACTACAGGGCTGGTTGTTACAGTTTGCGTATCATGATGGTTGGTAAGACTACAGGGCTGGTTGTTACAGTTTGTGTATCGTATCGTGATGGTTGGTATGACTACAGGGCTGGTTGTTACAGTTTGTGTATCGTGATGGTTGGTATGACTACAGGGCTGGTTGTTACAGTTTGTATTGTATCGTGATGATTGGTATGACTACAGGGCTGGTTGTTACAGTTTGTATGTATCGTGATGGTTGGTAAGACTACAGGGCTGGTTGTTACAGTCTTTATCGCGTATCGGGATGGTTTGTACGTTTGATGTGGTTGGTACGACTACAGGGCTGGTATGACTACAGGGCTGGATTTGTTACAGTTTGTGTATCGTGATGGTTGGTATGACTACAGGGCTGGTTGTTACAGTTTGTGTATCGTGATGGTTGGTAAGACTACAGGGCTGGTTGTTACAGTCTGTGTTGGTATCGTGATGGTTGGTAAGACTACAGGGCTGGTTGTTACAGTCTGTGTATCAGGCTATTTGTTACAGTTTGTGTATCTGGTATGACTACAGGGCTGGTTGGTTGTTACAGTTTGTGTATCGTATCGTGATTGTTGGTAAGACTACAGGGCTGGTTGTTACAGTTTGTGTATCGTATCGTGATGGTTGGTAAGACTACAGGGCTGGTTGTTACAGTTTGTGTATCGTATCGTGATGGTTGGTAAGACTACAGGGCTGGTTGTTACAGTTTTTGTGTATCGTGATGGTTGGTATGACTACAGGGCTGGTTGTTACAGTTTGTGTATCGTATCGTGATGGTTGTTATGACTACAGGGCTGGTTGTTACAGTTTGCCTATCGTATCGTGATGGTTGTTATGACTACAGGGCTGGTTGTTACAGTTTGTGTATCGTGATGGTTGGTATGATTACAGGGCTGGTTGTTACAGTTTCTGTATCGTGATAGTTGGTATGACTACAGGGCTGGTTGTTACAGTTTGTGTATCGTATCGTGATGGTTGGGAAGACTACAGGGCTGGTTGTTACAGTTTGTATATCGTATCGTCATGGTTGGTAGGACTACAGGGCTGGTTGTTACAGTTTGTGTATCGTATCGTGATGTTTGGTATGACTACAGGGCTGGTTGTTACAGTTTATGTATCGTATCGTGATGGTTGGTATGACTACAGGGCTGGTTGTTACAGTTTGTGTATCGTAATGGTTTGTATGACTACAGGGCTGGTTGTTACAGTTTGCATATCGTATCGTGATGGTTGGTAGGACTACAGGGCTGGTTGTTACAGTTTGAGTATCGTATCGTGATGGTTGGTATGACTACAGGGGTGGTTGTTACAGTTTGTTTATCGTGATAGTTGGTATGACTACAGGGCTGGTTGTTACAGTTTGCGTATCGTATTGTGATGGTTGGTATTACTACAGGGCTGGTTGTTACAGTTTTAGTATCGTATCGTGATGGTTGGTAGACTACAGGGCTGGTTGTTACAGTTTGCGTATCGTATCGTAATGGTTGGTAGGACTACAGGGCTGGTTGTTACAGTTTGCGTATCGTATCGTGATGGTTGGTATGACTACAGGGCTGGTTGTTACAGTTTGAGTATCGTATCGTGATGGTTGGTAGGACTACAGGGCTGGTTGTTACAGTTTGTGTATCGTATCGTGATGGTTGGTATGACTACAGGGCTGGTTGTTACAGTTTGTGTATCGTATCGTGATGGTTGGTATGAGGGGCTGGATGTTACAGTTTGGGTATCGTGATGGTTGGTGTTACAGGGCTGGTTGTTACAGTTTGCGTATCGTATCGTGATGGTTGGTATGACTACAGGGCTGGTTGTTACAGTTTGAGTATCGTGATGGTTGGTGTGACTACAGGGCTGGTTGTTACAGTTTTTGTGTATCGTGATGGTTGGTAAGACTACAGGGCTGGTTGTTACAGTTTGAGTATCGTGATGGTTGGTAGGACTACAGGGCTGGTTGTTACAGTTTGAGTATCGTATCGTGATGGGTTGGTAGGACTACAGGGCTGGTTGTTACAGTTTGTGTATCGTCATGGTTGGTAGGACTACAGGGCTGGTTGTTACAGTTTGTATATCGTATCGTGATGGTTATGGTATGACTACAGGGCTGGTTGTTACAGTTTGTGTATCGTATCGTGATGGTTGGTATGACTACAGGGCTGGTTGTTACAGTTTGTTTATCGTATCGTGATGGTTGCTATGACTACAGGGCTGGTTGTTACAGTTTGGTATCGTGATGGTTGGTTGACTTCAGGGCTTTGTTACATTATCGTATCGTGATGGTTGGTATGACTACAGGGCTGGTTGTTACAGTTTGAGTATCGTGATGGTTGGTATGACTACAGGGCTGGTTGTTACAGTTTGTTTATCGTATCGTGATGGTTGGTATGACTACAGGGCTGGTTGTTACAGTTTGTGTATCGTGATGGTTGGTATGACTACAGGGCTGGTTGTTACATTTTGTATCGTATCGTGATGGTTGGTATGACTACAGGGCTGGTTGTTACAGTTTGTATCGTATCGTGATGGTTGGTATGACTACAGGGCTGGTTGTTACAGTTTGTGTATCGTGATGGTTGGTATGACTACAGGGCTGGTTGTTACAGTTTGAGTATCGTGATGGTTGGTATGACTACAGGGCTGGTTGTTACAGTTTGAGTATCGTGATGGTTGGTATGACTACAGGGCTGGTTGTTACAGTTTGTGTATCGTGATGGTTGGTATGACTACAGGGCTGGTTGTTACAGTTTGTGTATCGTGATGGTTGGTATGACTACAGGGCTGGTTGTTACAGTTTGAGTATCGTGATGGTTGGTATGACTACAGGGCTGTTTGTTACAGTTTGAGTATCGTGATGGTTGGTATGACTACAGGGCTGTTTGTTACAGTTTGAGTATCGTGATGGTTGGTATGACTACAGGGCTGGTTGTTACAGTTTTGTATCGTGATGGTTGGTATGACTACAGGGCTGGTTGTTACAGTTTGTGTATCGTGATGGTTGGTATGACTACAGGGCTGGTTGTTACAGTTTGTGTATCTTATGGTGATGGTTGGTATGACTACAGGGCTGGTTGTTACAGTTTGTGTATCGTAATGGTTGGTAGGACTACAGGGCTGGTTGTTACAGTTTGTGTATCGTGACGGTTGGTAGGACTACAGGGCTGGTTGTTACAGTTTGTGTATTGTGATGGTTGGTAGGACTACAGGGCTGGTTGTTACAGTTTGTGTATCGTGATGGTTGGTATGACTACAGGGCTGGTTGTTACAGTTTGTGTATCGTGATGGTTGGTAGGACTACAGGGGTGGTTGCTACAGTTTGTGTATCGTCATGGTTGGTAGGACTACAGTCCTGGTTGCTGCAGTTTGTGTATCGTGATGGTTGGTATGACTACAGGGCTGGTTGTTACAGTTTGTGTATCTTATGGTGATGGTTGGTATGACTACAGGGCTGGTTGTTACAGTTTGCGTATCTTATGGTGATGGTTGGTATGACTACAGGGCTGGTTGTTACAGTTTGCGTATCTTATGGTGATGGTTGGTATGACTACAGGGCTGGTTGTTACAGTTTGTGTATCGTGGCGGTTGGTAGGACTACAGGGCTGGTTGTTACCGTTTGTGTATCGTGATGGTTGGTAAGACTACAGGGCTGGTTGTTACAGTTTGTGTATCGTGACGGTTGGTATGACTACAGGGCTGGTTGTTACAGTTTGTGTATCGTGATGGTTGG
>JAXRKP010000091.1:47500-60000 GCA_037039925.1 Doris montereyensis | reverse complement strand
CCATAGGCTAGACCCCATGTTGTTTTCATTGAGACATTTCCATTGTTCATAGGCTAGACCCCATGTTGTTTTCATTGAGACATTTCCATTGTCCTAGGCTAGACTCCATGTTGTTTTCATTGAGACATTTCCATTGTCCATAGGCTAGACCCCATGTTGTTTTCATTGAGACATTTCCATTGTCCATAGGCTAGACCCCATGTTGTTTTCATTGAGACATTTCCATTGTCCATAGGCTAGACCCCATGTTGTTTTCATTGAGACATTTCCATTGTCCATAGGCTAGACCCCATGTTGTTTTCATTGAGACATTTCCATTATCCATAGGCTAGACCCCATGTTGTTTCATTGAGACATTTCCATTATCCATAGGCTAGACCCATGTTGTTTTCATTGAGACATTTCCATTGTCCATGGCTAGACTCCATGTTGTTTTTCATTGAGACATTTCCATTGTCCATAGGCTAGACCTGATATTGTTTGTTTTAGACATTTTCCATTGTTCATAGGCTAGACCCCATGTTGTTTCATTGAGACATTTCCATTGTCCATAGGCTAGACCTGATATTGTTTTTTTTAGACATTTCCATTATCCATAGGCTAGACCCCATGTTGTTTTCATTGAGACATTTCCATTGTTCATAGGCCAGACTCCATGTTGGTTTCCTTGAGACATTTCCATTGTCCATAGGCTAGACCTGATATTGTTTTTATAGACATTTCCATTGTTCATAGGCTAGACTCCATGTTGTTTTCCTTGAGACATTTCAGTGTCCATAGGCTACCTGATATTGTTTTGATATTTTTTTTATAGACATTTCCATTGTTCATAGCTAGACTCCATGTTGTTTTCCTTGAGACATTTCCATTGTTCATAGGCTAGACTCCATGTTGTTTTCCTTGAGACATTTCCATTGTTTATAGGCCAGACTCCGCTGTTGTTTTCATTGAGACATTTCCATTGTTTATAGGCCAGACTCCATATTGTTTTCATTGAGACATTTCCATTGTTTCATAGGCCAAACTCCACGTTGTTTTCATTGAGACATTTCCCCTGTTCATAGGCCAAACTCCTTGTTGTTTTCATTGAGACATTTCCATTGTTCATAGGCTAGACTCCATGTTGTTTTCATTGAGACATTTCCATTGTCCGTAGGCAGACTCCATGTTGTTTTCATTGAGTCATTTCCATTGTTCATAGGCCAGACTCCATGTTGTTTTCAGTGGGAAGACACTTAACGTATTTCCCAGTGACTCAAAGCAAATGGATAAAGGCATTAGCGTAGGAGTAAAAACATGCGTCAGATAAGCGTGCACTGATTCACGCTATAGAAACCGGGATACGCTCTGGCTCTATGGACCAAAATGGCTTTGAAGGAACTTATAACAATATCGCTGGTGGAGAGGCTACATTCCTGTTATAACCGACTCTAGTTACAAGCCGTTGCACAACGAATAAACCAAAACTCGCCCATCGTACAATATTTGTCGATGGTAGGCCAGCCATTATAATGCACCAGCATACACACTCTCTCCCCTTCTCATTTAGGTCTATCCATTTTCATGCACTTCAAACACCTGCATTTGGGTCTCAATAAAGTATGAAAAAATGAAAAAATAATGACAGTTGAACCTGTGAGTGTTTCTCTGTTTGAATAATGCATCACCCTTTGTGCCAATTAGTCATAGGTCTACAGTCTATCGCTGTGTATACACGTGTAATAAACTGAATTCTGGTGTTTTATCACGTTAAAAAGGTGGTGCCTTAGTCATTGGTCTACAGTATCGGATAGTAAATGTGTGTGTTTCTCTGGTGTACTTTCCACGTTGACAAGGTGGTGTATTAGCCATAGGTCTACATTAACACTCAATGTGTGTTTCTCTGGTGTACTGTCCACGTTAACAAGGTGGTGTATTAGCCATAGGTCTACAGTATACACGCTATGTGTGTGTTTCTCTGTGTACTGTCCACGTTAACAAGGTGGTGTATTAGCCATAGGTCTACAGTATACACGCTATGTGTGTTTCTCTAGTGTACTGCCCACGTTGACAAGGTGGTGTATTAGCCATAGGTCTACAGTATACACGCTATGTGTGTTTCTCTGGTGTACTGCCCACGTTGACAAGGTGGTGTATTAGTCATGGGTTTAGTATGGGTACGCTAGTGTGTTTCTCTGGTGTACTGCCCACTGACAAGGTGGGTATTAGTCATAGGTCTACAGTATATACGCGAAATGTGTGTTTCTCTGGTGTAATTGTCCACGTTAACCAGGTGCCGCGTAATAGTCATAGGTCTGAGTATGGGTACGCTGTTGTGTGTTTCCGCGAAATGGGTATTTTCCAGTTAACAAGGTGGTGTCTGACCCACAGGTCTACAGAAATAGGCAGCTGGGTCTGTGTTTTCTCTGGTGTATTTTCCACGTTGACAAGGTCTGTGTATTAGTCATAAGTTGTCTGACGTATACGCTGTGTGTGTATCTCTGGTGTATTTTGCACGTTGACAAGGTGGTGTAAAGTCATAGGTCTAAAGTATAGCACGCTGTGTGTGTTTCTCAGGTGTATTTTCCACGTTGCTCAACTGGTGTATTAGTCATAGGTCTACAGTATACATGCTTTAAACGTTCTTGCTATTCGTTGCTGTTGTCCAGTATATACATCTGTGTGTGTTTCTCTGGTGTACTGTCCACGTTAACAAGGTCGTCTTTGAAGAGGCATCCCCCTCCCCTCCCCCTGGGATATCCTTGTTATAACAGTTTGACCTTAATACAGCCTAAAGACAGCTGCAAAAATGTGGGAAAGGTTGTGATCATGTTATAGCCGTTGCTACTATAAATGTTTTGATGACCATTTCCAGATTTTCCAATAAATCATCTAAATGAATGACAGTTGGCAAGCTCTGATTCGTATTCTCCTCAGTGTCTCAAAGCGGTTCATCAAGTGCAAGCGAGAGGTAAACGTTATGATTAGGAAGAAAGTTGACTGTTGTGATGAGTATAGAGGTTGCTATAATTTGGACCCTAACAAGATTCCGAGAGTAGGAAAACAAATAAATAATTATCTTATTTGAGATTTATAATTGTGGAGATAGCACTGCATTCAATTCGAATATTCGACAGTTAACATGAAATCAATGCCTAATATTCATGTACTTTAAAATGATACTAGACAGAATTATTCAATGCAATTGGGATTATGTGTTGGTACCTGTTTTTCCCCTTCCTATTGATTTTTCAAATTCCGATATCGCCTGAATTTGTTAGGAATGGTGCATGCAGCCATGAACAGATGATAAACCATTATCTTTATTCTCCTCTAATTTGCAATACGTTTTCTTCTGCAGATTGAACCTGAGAGTACTAGCCAGTTTGAATAATGCATCACCCTTTGAACTGCCAATTACACGTTTAAAGAACATGTTCTTTGGAATTACCTAGAATTCGTTTAGGACACAATAAACAAAGCATGGATTAGCTTCATTATCGGATAGTTTTAAGTCAGACGCCCATGGATTACAGTTCATTACTAAGCTAAACAAAGCATGGATTACAGTTCATTACCGGGTTTTAGGACAGCAAAAGCATGGAACAGTTCAATGCGATATTAAACAAAATGGATTAAAGTTCATTTGGTTTTTTGGGACATTCAAATCAAACAAAGACTGGTAGTTCAGTTCATTAGAGCGTTTGACTACCAAACAAAGCATGTGTTCGATTCTGGGTCTGGGTAAAGTTGTCTGAACCCCTGACGCGAAAGTGGATTACTGGGTCTGTGTCTGGGTAAAGTTGTCTGACCCCTGACGCAAAATGGATAACTGGTTCATTGTCTGGGTTTTAGGACCCCTTGAAACGAAATGGGTAGCTTGGTCTGTGTCTGGGTAAAGTTGTCTGACCCCTGACAGTTCGAAATGGGTAACTGGGTTTGAGTCTGGAGTAAAGTTGTCTGAGTTCCTGCTGCGAATGGGTAATGGGTTACTGGGTTTTAGGACAGCTAAACAAAGCATGGATTAAAACCGAAATGGTTTTGTCAAGTTCATTACTGGTTTAGGACAGCCGCGCAATAGGCAGCTGGGTCGGGTTTGGGTAGTGTTGTCTGATTACCTTCAAATGGGTAGCTGGGTCTGAGTCTGGATTAAGTTGTCCTGACCCCCACCTGCCGCGAAATAGGCAGCTGGGTCTGAGTCTGGGTAGTGTTGTCTGAACCATGGATTCCGCGAAATGGGTTTAGCTGGGTCAAAGTCTGGGTAAAGTTGTCTGACCACACCTGCCGGTTTAGGCAGCTGGGTCTGGGTAGTGTGTCTGACCCGGGTTTGGGTAGCTAGGTCAAAGTGTGGGTAAAGTTGCATTACGCCGCCCCTGTCCCCGGACTGCTAAACAAAGATGGTTGAAAGCAATAGCAAACTACGACAAATCAGGACTCATACTCTATGCTGCTTTGATTACAGATGGACATTCTAGTATATCATGATTTAAACGTTCTTGCTATTCGTGCTGTTGCCATTCTTACATCAGTTTTCATGATTTTTTCTGATCGTCTGCTCTATTTCGGGGTCATTTTGTCACTCACCCCACCATCTTCCATCCAACGCCTGGGATATCATCCAACACGACACTTTGACACACCACGTGACCTAAACACAGCTGCACCAATGTGCGTAGAGAGAAGCTGGAATAAAGGGCGATGTTACCGACAAGAGACATTGAGGAGTCAGCATTTCCAGATTTTCCAGGGATTTGCTAGTCGATGACAACGATTTCGACACAGACTGGCAACTGGCTGATTCCTTTTTTTTCCATTGACGGTTTGTGTTTTGGGAAGTGTCTGTAAGTCTTGTGTTTAGGAGGAAAGTTTTGAGATAGCATGGATTAGTTGTTTATGGAAAGTTTTGAGATACATTGCATTCAAGTCAAAAATAAAATAATTATCTTATGAGTTTTTTATAATTGTGGAATAGCACTGCATTCAATTCGGACAATAAAGAATTATCTTACGAGATTTATAATTGTGGAAATAGCATTGCATTCAATTCAGACAATCAAATAATTATCTTATGAGATTTATAATTGTGGAGATAGCACTGCATTCAATTCAGAGAATAAAGAAATTAAGAATTAAAACAGAATATCAAATGAGAATATTAATCGTCGTGTATCTATTGATTTCTCAATTAACCTTCTCGCCTCAATACACCATGGTATTATTTCTCTTGTAATTGGATGTTCAAAAAGCATTAGTTCGCATCTAGCAAAACCTGTCCAAGCCTGTTGCGTGTGCCCAAAGCTAGAATATTGCTAGAATACAAAGCATGGATTACAGTACAGCAGGTATGAAGACGAACCAATGCGAAGTTTGGTCAAAGACACGTTTAACTTGGACAATTTAAAAAACGTTGATGGATTCATCAGATCAAAGCAGATGCTTTTTCATACACCTCTTTTAATTTTTTGTTAGTTTTGCTTTTCGGGGTTTTAGGACAGCTAAACAAAGCATGGATTACAGTTCATTACCGAGTTTTAGGACAGCTAAACAAAGCATGGATTACAGTTCATTACCGGGTTTTAGGACAGCTAAACAAAGCATGGATTACAGTTCATTACCGGGTTTAGGACAGCTAAACAAAGCATGGATTACAGTTCATTACCGGGTTTTAGGACAGCTAAACAAAGCATGGATTACAGTTCATTACCGGGTTTTAGGACAGCTAAACAAAGCATGGATTACAGTTCATTACCGGGTTTAGGACAGCTAAACAAAGCATGGATTACAGTTCATTACCAGGTTTTAGGACAGCTAAACAAGCATGGATTACAGTTCATTACCGGGTTTTAGGACAGCTAAACAAAGCATGGATTACAGTTCATTACCGGGTTTTAGGACAGCTAAACAAAGCATGGATTACAGTTCATTACCGGGTTTTTAGGACAGCTAAACAAAGCATGGATTACAGTTCATTACCGGGCTTTAGGACAGCTAAACAAAGCATGGATTACAGTTCATTACCGGGCTTTAGGACAGCTAAACAAAGCATGGATTACAGTTCATTACCGGGTTTTAGGACAGCTAAACAAAGCATGGATTACAGTTCATTACCGGGTTTTAGGACAGCTAAACAAAGCATGGATTACAGTTCATTACCGGGTTTAGGACAGCTAAACAAAGCATGGATTACAGTTCATTACCGGGTTTTAGGACAGCTAAACAAAGCATGGATTACAGTTCATTACCGGGTTTAGGACAGCTAAACAAAGCATGGATTACAGTTCATTACCGGGTTTTAGGACAGCTAAACAAAGCATGGATTACAGTTCATTACCGGGTTTTAGGACAGCTAAACAAAGCATGGATTACAGTTCATTACCGGGTTTTAGGACAGCTAAACAAAGCATGGATTACAGTTCATTACCGGGTTTTAGGACAGCTAAACAAAGCATGGATTACAGTTCATTACTGGGTTTTAGGACAGCTAAACAAAGCATGGATTACAGTTCATTACCGGGTTTTAGGACAGCTAAACAAAGCATGGATTACAGTTCATTACCGGGTTTAGGACAGCTAAACAAAGCATGGATTACAGTTCATTACCGGGTTTAGGACAGCTAAACAAAGCATGGATTACAGTTCATTACCGGGTTTTAGGACAGCTAAACAAAGCATGGATTACAGTTCATTACCGGGCTTTAGGACAGCTAAACAAAGCATGGATTACAGTTCATTACCGGGTTTAGGACAGCTAAACAAAGCATGGATTACAGTTCATTACCGGGTTTTAGGACAGCTAAACAAAGCATGGATTACAGTTCATTACGGAGATTTAGGACAGCCAAACAAAGCATGGATTACAGTTCATTACGGGGCTTTAGGACAGCCAAACAAAGCATGAATTACATTTTCATTCCGATAATGTTATGGTATGCACAACCCTCGTTTACATCAATTTGCAAAATTGCTCGACGCATTAAGGGGAGGGGAGGGGAGGGGGGCGGGTGTCGAAAGAAGGCATTTATATCACAAATCGGACAAATCTTGGTTATTGAACTACTAGATAGAGCAGTTCATTTCCTTCCACATTGGTACCATACAAAAGCTTGGTCTATATCAAAAAGCGTCTATATCAAATTTAAACAAAACCTGTTCAGCCTAGAGAGAGAGAGAGAGAGAGAGAGAGAGAGAGAGAAGAGAGAGAGAGAGAGAGAGAGAGAGAGAGAGAGAGAGAGAGAGAGAGAGAGAGAGAGAGAGAGAGAGAGAGAGAGAGAGAGAGAGAGAGAGAGAGAGAGAGAGAGAGAGAGAGAGAGAGAGAGAGAGAGAGAGAGATTCTTCCATTTCAGACGATTTAAAAAAAACGATACCGGCCTAGGCTTCAACACATCCTTTAAAGCACCACTAAGTACTCTATTCGAAAAAATTTTGGATTTTCAATAGTAGCTAATTTCGGGCGCAAATTACAGGAGACATTCCGCGCACCTGTAATAAGAAAAATGCAACCCGACAAGAGTGTAAGGGACCCAGAGCAGTTGAAATAGGGTCGACAAGAAGTATTTGAGAGCCGCTCAAGATTTTATGAAGTTACAAAGTATTATACTATTCTTTTCTAGGTTAATATGCGAAAAAAACATTCACATAAAGGAAAGAATCGTTTTAATTCGATTTTCTCAAAATGTTGCTTTTTGACAGTGATTTGCTATCTACTTTTTTTATTTATTGTCCGATAGCCCCCAAATTTGGCACATAGCATCTATGGCACAAAACACAAATTTCAACTACTAGCGATTTTCGATATCTGTTCAAAATTTTGCAAAAGTTATTTTTGCGTGATTAAATTTTCCCACAATTGGAAAGATTGTTATATGCATTCAAAATGTTTTTAAATAAAATCAATAACGTTCCATTCATCCAAACTTCTGGGTGCTGCTAGATATTGAACTGAATAACGTGTGTGCGAAGTTACAGCTAAGTTTGTATAACACTAAAAACAACTTGTTTAAATTGAAATGTAGGTATTTTCGAATGATAAAACTTTTATAGCTAATTTAGAACATGCCAAGTACAATGGCAGTGATTAAAAGCGTCTATATCAAATTTAAACAAAACCTGTTCAGCCTAAGAGAGAGAGAGAGAGAGAGAGAGAGAGAGAGAGAGAGGAGAGAGAGAGAGAGAGAGAGAGAGAGAGAGAGAGAGACAGACAGACAGACAGACAGACAGAGACAGAGACAGAGACAGAGACAGAGAGAGACGTAACTTGTACACCTGCATTACGAATCTAGTCTACTTCTTTGACTACTCGGATTGTGGGAATCGAAGTCAAAAATTCTGGTCGAAATATCGGCGTGTTAAGGAAAATATTCAAAGTTAGGGCCAGTAGTGAAATAATATATTATGATCCGTTCTTTTCGGGTTTGATATCATAATGCGTACATCGAGGTCACTGCTATGGTGGACTGGTTTTAGTTCACAGAAACCAACAATTCAATTGGCTGAACGTCTGACGGCAGCGCACAGAGAATGGAATAGCCTCCTGGGGGATACACATGATGTTCAATCGGTAAGCTTTCACTTTTTCAAGGAATACGGAGTATAAATCCATCTTTATCTTTTATTCTGTAGCCAAGCCCCTTGTAACTGTTGAACGCAAGCAAGACGTATATGACAGTGTGATCATATTAAACTCCGATGTTAGAAGCAATTCACTAGAAAATATGAGTTTATTGGTGTGACCATATTAAACTCCGATGTTAGAAGCAATTCACTAGAAAATATGAGTTTATTGGTGTGACCATATTAAACTCCAATGTAAGAAAGCAATTGACTAGAAAATACGAGTTCCTTGATTGGAAGTATCAACACGATGTCTTCGCTGTGTCTACAAAATTCAGTCCATGAACAAATATTCGCCGTCTGTCTGATACAAGAACCGAACAGACAAGTCCAATTTGTCTGACAAACAGATCAATTGTTAAAACCCTCCACAGACAAAATGAGGAAGTGGCCAAATTAACCATTTCTTTTACTCAACCAACTCAATCTCGTTTGAAGTTGAATGTAGTAAAAAGACGTAATTAAATACTTTCTTCATTTCTAGCCACTCAATGAGACGAAAAGACGAAGAGCCAATAAAGCCGAGTTGTCGTCCTCACAAATAGACCAACAATGGGACACGTCGGTCGATTGACCCGAATTGATCAGCTTGGTGTACAGACCAACTACCTGAGCGGTCAGGTGAATGGGAAGCTAGGGCCATATCTTTACCTGGCGATGGGGGGGGGTGAGAGAGAGAGAGAGCGAGAGAGAGAGAGAGAAGAGAGAGACAGAGAGACAGAGACAGAGACAGAGAGACAGAGACAGAATGAGACGTTGAATTTACTGGGACGAGACTTGCAGATCAAAGAGAAAGCAAGTTAGTTTTCTATGTCGGTCTGGTTCACTTTAAAGAAAACATAAGTTATGGGAATCGTGTTAAGAAATTCTCATGCAGGAATCGTCATGTAAAGAGAAGTTTCAAAAAGTTCAAGGAATTTGCGGAATAATACATTATTTCCATTTAGTGGTTCGGTCTCTCAATTGGTACACTGAGATCACCGATGTGGTGGACAGGGCTTAATTTAAAGAAACAAAAAGCTCATGGTGACGGCAACAAATTGTCTCTTAATGGGTGGCTAGGTCTATTTTTTATTCACGCAACGAAATGTTATTGACTCAAAGGACACCTGAAAGATTCGCATGTAAAGACAATAATACTTTGAATTGACCACTGGAAACTGTTGACACCACTTTGGGCAAACGATTTCGGTCACTGTGTTAAAACCTATTAAAACACACATTTAGACATATTGACAAACACGTGTAAACACACAATTTAGGCATATTGAGAAACACGTGTAAGCACACACATTTAGATATATTGACATACACATGTAAACATACATTTAGACAAATCGACATACACGTGTAAACATACATTTAGACAAATCGACATACACGTGTAAACATACATTTAGACAAATCGACACACGTGTAAACATACATTTAGACAAATCGACATACACGTGTAAACATACATTTAGACAACTCGACATACACGTGTAAACATACATTTAGACAAATCGACATACACATGTAAAACGCACACAGATTTAGACATATTGACATAACCACGTGTAAACACACACATTTAAACATGTTGACATACACTTGTAAACATAAACATTTAGACATATTGACATACACTTGTAGCCACAAACATTTAGACATATTGACATAACCACGTGTAAACACACACATTTAAACATGTTGACATACACTTGTAAACATAAACATTTAGACATATTGACATACACTTGTAGCCACAAACATTTAGACATATTGACATAACCACGTGTAAACACACACATTTAAACATGTTGACATACACTTGTAAACATAAACATTTAGACATATTGACATACACTTGTAGCCACAAACATTTAGACATATTGACATAACCACGTGTAAACACACACATTTAAACATGTTGACATACACTTGTAAACATAAACATTTAGACATATTGACATACACTTGTAGCCACAAACATTTAGACATATTGACATACACGTGTAAACATAAACATTTAGACATATTGACATACACTTGTAGCCACAAACATTTGGACATATTGACATACACGTGTAAACACACACATTTAGACATATTGACATACACGTGTAAACATACACATTTAGACATATTGACAAACACGTGTAAACACACAATTTAGGCATATTGACAAACACGTGTAAACACACACATCCATTTAGACATATTGACATACACGTGTAAATACAAACATTTAGACATATTGACATACACGTGTAAACATACACATTTTGGCATATTGACATACACGTGTAAACACACACACCCATTTAGACATATTGACATACACGTGTAGATACAAACATTTAGACATATTGACATACACGTGTAAATACAAACATTTAGACATATTGACATACACGTGTAAACACACACACCTATTTAGACATATTGACATACACGTGTAAACACACACACCCATTTAGACATATTGACATACACGTGTAAACACACACCCATTTAGACATTTTGACATACACATGTAAACACACACACCCATTTAGACATATTGACATACACGTGTAAACACACACACCCATTTAGACATATTGACATACACGTGTAAATACAAACATTTAGACATATTGACAAACACGTGTAAACACACACATTTAGACATATTGATATACACTTGTAAACACACACTTAGACATATTGACATACACGTGTAAACACACACATTTAGGCATATTGACATAACCACGTGTAAACACACACATTTAGACATAGTGACATACGCGTGTCAACACACAATTTAGGCATATTGACAAACACGTGTAAACACACACACCAATTTAGACATATTGACATACACGTGTAAACACACACACCCATTTAGACATATTGACATACACGTGTAAATACAAAATTTGAGACATATTGACAAATGCATGTAAACACACACCCATTTAGACATATTGACATACACGTGTAAATACACACACCAATTTAGACATATTGACATAACCACGTGTAAACAAACACATTTAGACATATTGACAAACACGTGTAAACACACACATTTAGGCATATTGACAAACACGTGTAAACACACACACCCATTTAGACATATTGACATACACGTGTTAACACACACACCCATTTAGACATATTGACATACACGTGTAAATACAAAAATTTAGATATATTGACAAATGCGTGTAAACACACACATTTAGACATATTGACATGCATGTGTAAAGACACACATTTAGACATATTGACATACACGTGTAAACGGACACATTTAGACATATTGACATACACCTGTAAACATACATTTAGACATATTGACATACACGTGTAAACGCACACATATTTAGACATATTGACATACACGTGTAAATACAAACATTTAGACATATTGACATACACGTGTAAACACACACACCTATTTAGACATATTGACATACACGTGTAAACACAAACGTTTAGACATATTGACATACACGTGTGAACACAAACATTTAGACATATTGACATACATGTGTAAACACACAAACATTTAGGCATATTGACATACACGTGTAAACACAAACATTTAGACCCATTGGCATGCACATGTAAACACAAACATTTAGATATATTGACATACACGTGTAAACACACAAACATTTAGGCATATTGACATGCACATGTAAACACGAACATTTAGACATATTGACATACACGTGTAAACACACAAACATTTAGGCATATTGACATGCACGTGTGAACACAAACATTTAGACATATTGACATACACGTTAAACACACATTTAGACATATTGACATACACGTGTAAACACACAAACATTTAGGCATATGGACATACACGTGCAAACACAAACATTTAGACATATTGGCATGCACATGTAAACACACACATTTAGACA
>JAXRKP010000091.1:32500-40000 GCA_037039925.1 Doris montereyensis | reverse complement strand
AAACTGCAGATAATACAAAACAATGCCGCCAGATCAGTTATGGAAGTTTCAAAAAGAGAACACATTACGCCAATACTTAAACACCTACACTGGCTCACAATAAAATCCCGCATTGACTACAAGATAGCTACAATCACGTACCAATGCCTGCACGAGGCTGACTTTCCAGTCTACTTAAAAGAGTTAGTTCCTAAATACACACCGAACAGATCACTGCGCTCAGCGAGCAAGAAAATGATACAAACACCCAAAACTAAACTTAAGTCTTTCGGAGATAAGGCCCTACAAACACAAGCAGCCAAAATTTGGAACATTTTACCATGGGACGTCCAGTCTGCAGAGTCTTTGAATATACTGAAATCTCGCTTGAAGACCCACTACTTCTCCAACATATTTAGATGAATTTTATTGAATTACGTGCTTTTACTGAATTGATTGTGATACTATTTTTTTTATTTGATGCATCTGTTTTATGTAAAATGTTTTAGCCATAGCATGCCATGCCTGTGTAATCATTTTGCTTGTAATGCGCCTTGAGCTCTTCTGAGGAAGGCGCAATATAAATATTCTTCTTATCTTATCTTATCTCAAACGGGCATGACATTCAAATAAACAAGATCTGGAAAAACAGAAACATCTCCATTCGTACCAAGCTTCAAATATTCAACTCCAAAGTGAAGCCAGTTAACTTGTATGGATGGGAAACTTGGATCACTTCTCACATAGGTCATAAACAGATACCGCCATTCAGTCAATTAAAAAAAAAAAAAAATTGTAATTGGAATTTTAAGCTGTCAACCATTGCCAGCGATCTCAGGTTGAATTAAAAGGAAACAGCAAGATGAAAGGATAAGTAAGAGGGGAAAAGGGAAAGCAGCAAGATGAAAGGATAAGTAAGTGGGAAAGGAAACAGCAAGATGAAAGGATAAGTAAGAGGGGGAAAGGAAACAGCAAGATGAAAGGATTAGTAAGAAGGGGAAAGGAAAGACGTTGGACCTACCAGGTTTCCTCATCAACCATTCACACAGACATTCATCAATGGAGGCCAAAGAAAATCCTCAGGATAAAAATGAACAGACCAGGTTGGCAATGACGAAATATGGAAGGGAAGAGATCTCAGTAAAAGCTGTTGATAGAAGATATAGGGTACGAAGGTGGCGATGGACTGGACAGGCCTTACGGAAGACAGACAACAGTACAGTATGAAGACAGACAACAGTACAATATGGAGACACACAACAGTACAATATGGAGACACACAACAGTACAATATGGAGACACACAACAGTACAGTATGAAGACAGACAACAGTACAATATGAAGACAGACAACAGTACAGTATAGAGACACACAACAGGTTGGACAACAACAGTACAATATGAAGACAGGTACATTATAAAGACAGACAACAGTCAGTGGAGACACACAACAGTACAGTATAAAGACAGACAACAGTACAATATGAAGACAGACAAAAAGTACAATATGAAGACAGACAACAGTACAATATGAAGAGAAACAACAGTACAATATGAAGACAGACAACAGTACAATATGAAGACAGACAACAGTACAATATGAAGACAGACAACAGTACAATGTGCAGACAGACAACAGTACAATATGAAGACAGACAACAGTACAATATGAAGACACACAACAGTACAATATGAAGACAGACAGCACTAAAATACGAAGACAGACAAAAGTACAATATGAAGACATACTGCAGTACAATATGAAGACAGACAGCACTAAAATATGAAGACAGACAACAGTACAAAAATGAAGACAGACAACAGTACAATATGAAGACAGACAGCACTAAAATATGAAGACAGACAAAAGTACAATATGAAGACAGACAACAGTACAATATGAATACAGACAGCAGTACAATATGGAGACACAGAATAGTACAATATCAAACAGGCAGCTGTACAATATGAAGACAGGCGGCACTATAGTATGAAGACAGAGAACAGTACAATATAAGTACAGACAACAGTACAATATAAAAACAGGCAGCTGTACAATATGAAGACACACAACAGTACAATATGAATACAGACAACAGTACAATATGAAGACAGACAACAGTACAATATGAAGACAGACAACAGTACAATATGTAAAATATGAATACAGACAACAGTACAATATGGAGACAGACAACAGTACAATATGAAGACAGACAACAGTACAAATGAAGATGACAACATACAATATGGAGACACACAAGTACAATATGAAGACAGACAACAGTACAATATAAAAACAGGCAGCTGTACATGAAGACAGACAACAGTACAATATGAAGACAGACAACAGTAAAATATGAATACAGACAACATTACAATATGAAGACAGGCAGCAATACAATATGAAGACAGACAGCACTAAAATATGAAGACAGACAAAAGTACAATATGAAGACAGACAAAAGTACAATATGAATACAGACAAAAGTACAATATGAAGACATGCAGCAGTACAATATGAAGACAGACAGCAGTACAATATGAAGACAGACAGACAACAGTACAATATGAAGACAGACAACAATACAATATGAAGACAGACAACAGTACAATATGGAGACACACAACACTACAATATGAATACATACAGCAGTACAATATGAAGACAGGCAGCAGTAGAATATGAAGACAGATAACAGTACAATATGAAGACAGACAACAGTACAATATGAAGACAGACAACAGTACAATATGCAAACAGACAACAGTACAATATGAATACAGACAGCAGTACAATATGAAGACAGGCAGCAGTAGAATATGAAGACAGATAACAGTACAATATGAAAAACAGACAGCAGTACAATATCAATACAGGCTACAGTACAATATCAATAGAGACAATTCAATGGATTCCACAAGGAACTCGAAAGAGTGTCAGGCCACAGGCAACATGGAAAACAAGAAAATTTGGAAATGACATGAAGAGAAACAGAAACACGTGGATGGATCTGAAAAAGCTCGTGAAGGACAGGGGTGAGGGAAAGTCTTTGTGTTGGTGTCCTATGAAACCTGACAGGGGTCAGTGGAAAGTGTTTGTGTTGGTACCTATACCCTGACAGGGGTCAGTGGAAAGTGTTTGTGTTGGTACCTATACTCTGACAGGGGTGAGTGGAAAGTATTTGTGTTGATGTCCTATACTCTGACAGGGGTGAGTGGAAAATGTTTGTGTTGGTACCTATCCTCTGACAGGGGTCAGTGGAAAGTGTTTGTGTTGGTACCACCCTGACAGGGGTGAGTGGAAAGTGTTTGTGTTGGTGTCCTATACTCTGACAGGGGTGAGTGGAAAGTACCTATGCTCTGACAGGGGTCAGTGGCAAGTGTTTGTGTTGGTACCTATACCCTGACAGGGGTGAGTGGAAAGTGTTTGTGTTGGTACCTATACCCTGACAGGGGTGAGTGGAAAGTGTTTGTGTTGGACCTATGCCCTGACAGGGGTCAGTGGAAAGTGTTTGTGTTGGTACTATACCCTGACAGGGGTCAGTGGAAAGTGTTTGTGTTGGTACCTATACTCTGACAGGGTGAGTGGAAAGTGTTTGTGTTGATGTCCTATACTCTGACAGGGGTGAGTGGAAAGTGTTTGTTTTGGTACCTATGCTCTGACAGGGGTCAGTAGAAAATGTTTGTGTTGATGTCCTATACTCTGACAGGGGTGAGTGGAAAGTGTTTGTGTTGATGTCTATACTCTGACAGGGGTGAGTGGAAAGTGTTTGTGTTGATGTCCTATACTCTGACAGGGGTGAGTGGAAAGTGTTTGTGTTGGTGTCTATACCCAAGGGGTGAGTGGAAAGTGTTTGTGTTGATGTCCTATACTCTGACAGGGGTGAGTGGAAAGTATTTGTGTTGATGTCCTCTCTCTACAGGGGTGAGTGAAAGTGTTTGTGTTTGTGTCCAGGGGTGAGTGGAAAGTGTTTGTGTTGATGTCCTATACCCTGACAGGGGTGAGTGGAAAGTGTTTGTGTTGATGTCCTATACTCTGACAGGGGTGAGTGGAAAGTATTTGTGTTGATGTCCTATACAGACAGGGGTGAGTGGAAAGTGTTTGTGTTGATGTCCTATACTCTGACAGGGGTGAGTGGAAAGTGTTTGTGTTGGTGTCCTATACTCTGACAGGGGTGAGTGGAAAGTGTTTGTGTTGATGCCCTATACCCTGACAGGGGTGGTGGAAAGAGTTTGTTTTGATGCCCTATACCCTGACAGGGATGAGTGGAAAGATGTTTGTGTTGATGTCCTATACTCTGACAGGGGTGAGTGGAAAGTGTTTGTTTTGGTACCTATACTCTGACAGGGGTCAGTAGAAAATGTATGTGTTGATGTCCTATAATGACAGGGGTCAATACAACCCTGACAGCGATAGTGGAAAGTATTTGTGTTGGTACCTATACTCTGACAGAAATGAGTGGAAAGTGTTTGTGTTGATTACCCTGACAGTGGAAAGTGTTTGTGTTGATGCCCCTATACCTGACAGGGGTGAGTGGAAAGTGTTTTGTGTTGATGGCCTATACTCTGACAGGGGTGAGTGGAAAGTGTTTGTTTTGGGCCTTTACCTGACAGGGGTCAGTAGAAAATGTATGTGTTGATGTCCCTATACCTGCAGGGGTCAATGGAAAGTGTTTGTGTTTGTGTCCTATACCCTGACAGCGATGAGTGGAAAGTAGTGGAAACATTTGTGTTGGTACCTATACCCTGACAGTGGAAAAATGAGTGGAAAATGGCCTTTACCCTGACAGGGGTGAGTGGAAAAACCTTTACCCTGACAGGGGTGAGTGGAAAGTGTTTGTGTTGATGGCCTATACCATTTGGAAAGTGTTTGTGTTGATGGCCAAGCTACCTGACAGGGGTGAGTGGAAAGTGTTTGTGTTGATGGCCTATACCCTGACAGGGGTGAGTGGAAAGTGTTTGTGTTGATGGCCTATACCCCTGACAGGGGTGAGTGGAAAGTGTTTGTGTTGATGGCCTTTACCCTGACAGGGGTGAGTGGAAAGTGTTTGTGTTGATGGCCTATACCTGACAGGGGTGAGTGGAAAGTGTTTGTGTTGATGGCCTATACCTGACAGGGGGTGAGTGGAAAGTGTTTGTTTGATGGCCTATACTCTGACAGAAATGAGTGGAAAGTGTTTGTGTTGATGGCCTATACCCTGACAGGGGTGAGTGGAAAGTGTTTGTGTTGATGGCCTTTACCCTGACAGGGGTGAGTGGAAAGTGGTTGTGTTGGCCCTGCTACTCTGAGTGGAAAGTGTTTGTGTTGGTACCTATACTCTGACAGGGGTGAGTGGAAAGTGTTTGTGTTGATGGCCTATACTCTGACAGGGGTGGAAAGTGGAAACCCTGACAGGGGTGTTTGTGTTGATGGCCTATACTCTGACAGGGGTGAGTGGAAAGTGTTTGTGTTGATGTCCTATACCCTGACAGGGGTGAGTGGAAAGTGTTTGTGTTGATGGCCTATACCCTGACAGGGGTGAGTGGAAAGTGTTTGTGTTGATGGCCTATACTCTGACAGGGGTGAGTGGAAAGTGTTTGTGTTGGTGGCCTATACTCTGACAGGGAGGAGGGTTTTAATGGTGACGACATGTTTATTTTGTTATTATAAACGACATTCATGTCGTCCACAAGACAAGCGTATGAATATGTAAAACTGATCCACAATAAATTATAAAAACATTGTAGCTTAGCCCACTTACTCGTTGCCTCGTGACGATTTCATCTTATTTGAAGCTTAGCCCACTTACTCGTTGCCTCGTGACGATTTCATCTTATTTGAGGCATAGCCCACTTACTCGTTGCCTCGTGACGATTTCATCTTATTTGAAGCATAGCCCACTTACTCGTTGCCTCGTGACGATTTCATCTTATTTGAAGCTTAGCCCACTTACTCGTTGCCTCGTGACGATTTCATCTTATTTGAGGCATAGTCCACTTACTCGTTGCCTCGTGACGATTTCATCTTATTTGAAGCATAGCCCACTTACTCGTTGCCTCGTGACGATTTCATCTTATTTGAAGCTTAGGCCACTTACTCGTTGCCTCGTGACGATTTCATCTTATTTGAAGCTTAGCCCGCCTCGTTGCCTCGTGACGATTTCATCTTATTTGAAGTTTAGCCCACTTACTCGTTGCCTCGTGACGATTTCATCTTATTTGAAGTGATTCACTACCCTCGTGATGGTCTCAATGGGGTAATGAAAAACAACTTATGTAAATAATTCTCCAATAGGGTCATCGGAAACAACTCTATGGAAATAATTCTCTAATGGGGTCATCAGAAACAACTTATGTAAATAATTCTCAATAGGGTCATCGGAAAACAAATCTATGGAAATAATTCTCAAGGGGTCACCGGAAACAACTCTATGTAAATAATTCTCCAATGGGGTCATCGAAACAACTCTATGTAAATAATTCTCCAATGGGGTCATCGGAAACAACTCTATGTAAATAATTCTCCAATGGGGTCATCGGAAACAACTCTATGTAAATAATTCTCCAATAGGGTCACCGGAAACAACTCTATGTAAATAATTCTCCAATAGGGTCATCGGAAACAACTCTATGTAAATAATTCTCCAATGGGGTCATCGGAAACAACTCTATGTAAATAATTCTCAATGGGGTCATCGGAAACAACTCTATGTAAATAATTCTCCAATAGGGTCATCGGAAACAACTCTATGTAAATAATTCTCAATGGGGTCACCGGAAACAACTCTATGTAAATAATTCTTCACTGAATGGATATCGAATCTTCTTTTTGAACAAAATACTTTTTTATTCACTGTTTTATCATAAAGAAAATATGTTAAACAATGTGTTTTGGCAGTAGTTGCTGTTTTGGTTTTAACCAACCGAAATGTATATGTGGCAATATGGATCATCTTCAAACATACATATGTATATTAACATTTTACTTTAAGCTTTCTTTCCTTATCAGTCAGTTGCCTTTTGCTAAGCAATCTTGTGTGTCCATTCCATAGATTCACATAGCGGTGCTCACATCATTTCATTTTCTAATATTCTGTCTATAAAAATAATATTGCGCAGCTGCCCAGCCTTTTCTTAAATAAAAAAATCAGACTCTGGCTGAGCAAAATACTTCCAGCTTGCATACCGGCTCGTAATACTTGTATTCATGTATTGCAAAAAAAACCATTGATATTTTATACTGAAATTACCCCCTTTCATGTATTAACATTGATATTTTATACTGGAATAACCCCTCTTTAATGTAAAAACATTGATATTTTATACTGGAATTACCCCCCCCCCCATTAATGTAATAACATTGATACTTTATATTGGAATTACACCCCTTTAATGTAAATCCATTGATATTTTTTATACTGGGATTACAACCCTTTAATGTAAAAGCATTCATATTTTATGTTGAAATTACCTCCCCACCCCCTTAAAATGTCATAACATTGAGATTTTATATTGAATTGCCCCCCTTTTATGTAATGAC
>JAXRKP010000091.1:22500-27500 GCA_037039925.1 Doris montereyensis | reverse complement strand
TGTAATCACAATGTAGACATTTACACAATATGTAATCACAATGTAGACACTTACACAATATGTAATCACAATGTACACACTTACACAATATGTAATCACAATGTAGACACTTACACAATATGTAATCACAACGTAGACACTTGCACATCTCAAAACGTTGGTATGGACCATAAAAGCAATGAAATCAGACACCGTTGACACCATTCAAAGCTGTCAAAATAGTGTGACATGGTGGGCTACACAATACCGGCCATAGCTACATTATTCCCCACTCACCCTCCCCTCACCCCCACATGTTTGATTTAACTACATCCACAACTAAGGTGATCTCAGGGGTTTAAAGATGTCTAAAATAAAATATATTGCCCCAACTGCCAAGGGATTTTTTAACGTGCGCATGGTGTTGTGATTTGATTGTGCCCATGAGACGTTTTTTCATCGTCCGTCTCCAATGGGGCTAGGTGTTGATCCACCGACATGGACCAGGGAGGGTTGAGGATGGGTTTTTTCGAAAAAAGGAAACAACTCAGGAATTTCAAGTGTCGGGGCTTGAACCCACGAACTTTTGGTTGATAGGCAAACGATTTGCTTCTGGACTACTAAAAGTCAAACTCATGTATAGCTACACCCACGTCAGTCAAACTCATGTATAGCTACACCACACGTCAGTCAAACTCATGTATAGCTACACCACGTCATGTCAGTCAAACTCATGTATAGCTACACCACACGTCAGTCAAACTCATGTATAGCTACACCACACGTCAGTCAAACTCATGTATAGCTACACCACACGTCCAATGTATAGTCAAACTCAGTCAAACTCATGTATAGCTACACCACACGTCAGTCAAACTCATGTATAGCTACACCATGTATAGCTACACCACATACCAATGTCAGTCAAACTCATGTATAGCTACACCACACGTCAGTCAAACTCATGTATAGCTACACCACACGTACCAATGTCAGTCAAACTCATGTATAGCTACACCACTTACGTCAGTCAAACTCATGTATAGCTACACCACTTACCAATGTCAGTCAAACTCATGTATAGCTACACCACGCGTACCAATGTCACATATATAGCTACACCAATGTCAGTCAAACTCATGTATAGCTACACCACATGTCAGTCAAACTCATGTATAGCTACACCACACTTACCAATGTCAGTCAAACTCATGTATAGCTACACCACTTACCTATGTCAGTCAAATTCATGTATAGCTACACCACGCTTACCAATGTCAGTCAAACTCATGTATAGCTACACCACACTTACCAATGTCAGTCAAACTCATGTATAGCTACACCACCAATGTCAGTCAAACTCATGTATAGCTACACCACACGTACCAATGTCAGTCAAACTCATGTATAGCTACACCACACGTACCAATGTCAGTCAAACTCATGTATAGCTACACCACACGTACCAATGTCAGTCAAACTCATGTATAGCTACACCACGTACCAATGTCAGTCAAACTCATGTATAGCTACACACCACACGTCAGTCAAACTCATGTATAGCTACACCACACGTCAGTCAAACTCATGTATAGCTACACCACGCGTACCAATGTCAGTCAAACTCATGTATAGCTACACCACACGTACCAATGTCAGTCAAACTCATGTATAGCTACACCACGCGTACCAATGTCAGTCAAACTCATGTATAGCTACACCACGCGTACCAATGTCAGTCAAACTCATGTATAGCAATGTCAGTCAAACTCCACACTTTACCAATGTCAGTCAAACTCATGTATAGCTACACCACGCTTACCAATGTCAGTCAAACTCATGTATAGCTACACCACGCTTACCAATGTCAGTCAAACTCATATATAGCTACACCACATACCAATGTCAGTCAAACTCAATCAAACTCATGTATAGCTACACCACACGTCAGTCAAACTCATGTATAGCTACACCACGCGTACCAATGTCAGTCAAATTCATGTATAGCTACCACTATGTCAGTCAAACTCATGTATAGCTTACCAATGTCAGTCAAACTCATGTATAGCTACACCACGCTTACCAATGTCAGTCAAACTCATGTATAGCTACACCACATACCAATGTCAGTCAAACTCATGTATCACAACGCATACCAATGTCTCATGTATAGCTACACCACCACAATGTCAGTCAAACTCATGTATAGCTACACCACGCATACGTCAGTCCAACTCATGTATAGGTACACCACGTACCAATGTCAGTCAAACTCATGTATAGCTACACCACACGTACCAATGTCAGTCAAACTCATGTATAGCTACACCACGCATACCAATGTCAGTCAAACTCATGTATAGCTACACCACTTACCAATGTCAGTCAAACTCATGTATAGCTACACCACACGTACCAATGTCAGTCAAACTCATGTATAGCTACACCACACGTCAGTCAAACTCATGTATAGCATACCAATGTCAGTCAAACTCATGTATAGCTACACCACGTACCAATGTCAGTCAAACTCATGTATAGCTACACCACACATACCAATGTCAGTCAAACTCATGTATAGCTACACCACGCTTACCAATGTCAGTCAAACTCATGTATAGCTACACCACACGTACCAATGTCAGTCAAACTCATACACCACGCATAGTCAAACTCATGTATAGCTACACCACACGTACCAATGTCAGTCAAACTCATGTATAGCTACACCACTATGTCAGTCAAACTCATGTATACTACACCACGCTTACCAATGTCAGTCAAACTCATGTATAGCTACACCACACGTACCAATGTCAGTCAAACTCATGTATAGCTACACCACGCTTACCAATGTCAGTCAAACTCATGTATAGCTACACCACGCTTACCAATGTCAGTCAAACTCATGTATAGCTACACCACACGTACCAATATCAGTCAAACTCATGTATAGCTACACCACACCAGTCAAACTCATGTATAGCTACACCACACGTACCAATATTAGTCAAACTCATGTATAGCTACACCACGCTTACCAATGTCAGTCAAACTCAATATACACCACGTATAGTCAAACTCATGTATAGCTACACCACGTATACCAATGTCAGTCAAACTCATGTATAGCTACACCACACGTACCAATATTAGTCAAACTCATGTATAGCTACACCACGCTTACCAAGTCAGTCAAACTCATGTATAGCTACACCACACGTACCAATGTCAGTCAAACTCATGTATAGCTACACCACACGTACCAATATTAGTCAAACTCATGTATAGCTACACCACGTATACCAATGTCAGTCAAACTCATGTATAGCTACACCACACGTCGTCAAACTCCAATATGTCAGTCAAACTCATGTATAGCTACACCACGTAGTCAAACTCATGTATAGCTACACACGCTTACCAATGTCAGTTAAACCAATAGCTACACCACGCGTACTCATGTATAGCTACACCACGTATACCAAACAGTCAAACTCATGTATAGCTACACCACGCTTACCAATGTCAGTCAAACTCATGTATAGCTACACCACGCTTACCAATTTCAGTCAAACTCATGTATAGCTACACCACGTATACCAATGTCAGTCAAACTCATGTATAGCTACACCACACGTACCAATGTCAGTCAAACTCATGTATAGCTACACCACGCTTACCAATGTCAGTCAAACTCATGTATAGCTACACCACGCGTACCAATGTCAGTCAAACTCATGTATAGCTACACCACGCGTACCAATGTCAGTCAAACTCATGTATAGCTACACCACGCATACCAATGTCAGTCAAACTCATGTATAGCTACACCACACTTACCAATGTCAGTTATAGCTACACCACGTATACCAATGTCAGTCAAACTCATGTATAGCTACACCACACGTACCAATGTCAGTCAAACTCATGTATAGCTACACCACACGTACCAATGTCAGTCAAACTCATGTATAGCTACACCACACGTACCAATGTCAGTCAAACTCATGTATAGCTACACCACACGTACCAATATTAGTCAAACTCATGTATAGCTACACCACTCGTACCAATGTCAGTCAAACTCATGTATAGCTACACCACACGTACCAATATTAGTCAAACTCATGTATAGCTACACCACACGTACCAATGTCAGTAGTCAAACTCATGTATAGCTACACCACACATACCAATGTCAGTCAAACTCATGTATAGCTACACCACGCATACCAATGTCAGTCAAACTCATGTATAGCTACACCACGTCAAACCTTCATGTATATACCAATGTCAGTCAAACTCATGTATAGCTACACCACGCTTACCAATGTCAGTCAAACTCATGTATAGCTACACCACGCTTACCAATGTCAGTCAAACTCATGTATAGCTACACCACACATACCAATGTCAGTCAAACTCATGTATAGCTACACCACGTACCAATATTAGTCAAACTCATGTATAGCTACACCACCAATGTCAGTTAAACACGTACAAATTTCAGTCAAACTCATGTATAGCTACACCACACGTACCAATGTCAGTCAAACTCATGTATAGCTACACCACGTATACCAATGTCAGTCAACTCATGTATAGCTACACCACGCATACCAATGTCAGTCAAACTCATGTATAGCTACACCACACGTACCAATGTCAGTCAAACTCAAACTACACCACGTACCAATGTAGTCAAACTCATGTATAGCTACACCACACGTACCAATATTAGTCAAACTCATGTATAGCTACACCACGTATACCAATATTAGTCAAACTCATGTATAGCTACACCACACGTCAGTCAAACTCATGTATAGCTACACCACACGTACCAATATTAGTCAAACTCATGTATAGCTACACCACACGTACCAATGTCAGTCAAACTCATGTATAGCTACACCACACGTACCAATATTAGTCAAACTCATGTATAGCTACACACGCTTACCGTCAGTCAAACTCATGTATAGCTACACCACACGTACCGTCAGTCAAACTCATGT
>JAXRKP010000091.1:0-5000 GCA_037039925.1 Doris montereyensis | reverse complement strand
AATTCATCCAAGAATTTTCCGAAGGGTAAAGCTGATATACTTCGATGGTGGAATTTGGCAGCAACACTACTGTGGTTGAAGCGCTTTGAATGTTATTCCAAAGTTGATACAACCAACTTCAGTGATGTCTAAGTGTTTGGCCAATTAATCAGCTTCACTCTCGTTTGCTCATTCTGAGTAGCATTTTCCAGAGATTTCCCGGAAATACTTTGAAATAAGGGATACTTCGAAAAATGCGTATGTGGTATCAGCTCGGTAAGACCACAGAATATCCCATGATGTGTTTTAAGGCATTCAGGTTGCTCGCCAAGACCACAGAATATCCCATGATGTGTTTTAAGGCATTCAGGTTGCTCTCGGCCCCAGAATATCATGATGTGTTTTAAGGCATTCAGGTTACTTTCGGCAAGACCACAGGATATCCCATGATGTGTTTTAAGGCATTCAGGTTGCTCTCAACAAGACCACAGAATATCCCATGATGTGTTTGAAAGTCAGGTTGCTCTCCCTTGGGTCATCGGACACCTTAGCACTTGTGCTCCTGCTATCAACAATGTGTACAGACGCTGTTATAATTCAAAAAACAGAGAAACTGCTTCAACGCAACAATTCACAGCTGACTGACCAACTAGGGAAGCACAAGGAATAGATTTATCTGCTGCACTATTCTTGTTTTTCAAGATTTGCTTTATGCCAGTGTAGTAACAGACATGTTGCTGTCGTTTCTGACCACGGCCATTTCCAAGTTGATGTCCTGATCTAACTAATATCAAAGTTGATGTCCTGATCTAACAAATCTCAAAGTTGATGTCTGATCTAACAAATCTCAAAATTGATGTCCTGCTCTAACAAATCTCAAAGTTGATGTCCTGATCTAACAAATATTAAAGTTGATGTCCTGAGCTAACAAATATCAAAGTCAGAATGTCCTGTGTGACAAAGATGTTCTGCCCTGTGTGACTAGAGACATTGATGAATGTCAGCCAGACTCTGTCCTGTGTGACTGGAGATATTGATAAATGTTAACAAGACTCTGTCCTGTGTGACTAGAGATATTGATGAATGTCAGCAAGACTCTGTCCTGTGTCACTGGAGATATCGATGAATGTCAGCAAGACTCTGTCCTGTGTGACTGGAGATATTGATGAATGTCAGCAAGACCCTGCCCTGTGTGACTAGAGACATTGATGAATGTCAGCCAGACTCTGTCCTGTGTGACTGGAGATATTGATAAATGTCAACAAGACTCTGTCCTGTGTGACTAGAGACATTGATGAATGTCAGCAAGACTCTGTCCTGTGTGACTGGAGATATTGATAAATGTCAACAAGACTCTGTCCTGTGTGACTAGAGACATTGATGAATGTCAGCAAGACTCTGCCCTGTGTGACTGGAGATATTGATGAATGCCAGTAGTGACTGAAAGACTCTGTCCTGTGTGACTGAAGATATTGATGAATGTCAGCAAGACTCTGCCCTGTGTGACTGGAGATATCGATAAATGTCAGCAAGACTCTGTCCTATGTGACTGGAGATATTGATGAATGTCAGCAAGACTCTGCCCTCTGTGACTAGAGATATCGATGAATGTCAGCAAGACTCTGCCCTGTGACTAGAGATATCGATGAACGTCAGCAAGACTCTGCCCTGTGTGACTAGAGATATCGATGAATGTCAGCAAGACTCTGCCCTGTGTGACTGGAGATATTGATGAATGTCAGCAAGACTCTGTCCTGTGTGACTGGAGATATTGATGAATGTCAGCAAGACTCTGTCCTGTGTGACTAGAGATATCGATGAATGTCAGCAAGACTCTGTCCTGTGTGACTAGAGATATCGATGAATGTCAGCAAGACTCTGTCCTGTGTGACTAGAGATATCGATGAATGTCAGCAAGACTCTGTCCTGTGTGGCTGGAGATATCCGATGAATGTCAGCAAGACTCTGTCCTGTGTGACTAGAGATAGAGATATTGATGAATGTCAGCAAGACTCTGTCCTGTGAACTAGAGATATCGATGAATGAACTCCTGTCCTGTGTGGCTAGAATATTGATCAGCAAGACTCTGTCCTGTGTGACTAGAGATATTGATGAATGTCAGCAAGACTCTGTCCTGTGTGACTAGAGATATCCGATGACTAGAGATATCGATGAATGTCAGCAAGACTCAAGACTGAATGTCAGCAAGACTGTCCTGTGTGACTAGAGATATTGATGAATGTCAGCCAGACTCTGTCCTGTGTGACTAGAGATATCGATGAATGTCAGCAAGACTCTGTCCTGTGTAACTAGAGATATTGATGAATGTCAGCCAGACTCTGTCCTGTGTGACTAGAGATATTGATGAATGTCAGCAAGACTCTGTGACTAGAGATATCGATGAATGTCAGCAAGACTCTGTCCTGTGTGACTAGAGATATTGATGAATGTCAGCAAAACTCTGTCCTGTGTGACTAGAGATATCGATGAATGTCAGCAAGACTCTGTCTCTGTGACTAGAGATATCGATGAATGTCAGCAAGACTCTCCTGTGTGACTAGAGATATCGATGAATGTCAGCAAGACTCTGTCCTGTGTGACTAGAGATATCGATGAATGTCAGCAAGACTCTGTCCTGTGTGACTAGAGATATTGATGAATGTCAGCAAGACTCTGTCCTGTGTGACTAGAGATATTGATGAATGTCAGCAAGACTCTGTCCTGTGTGACTAGAGATATCGATGAATGTCAGCAAGACTCTGTCCTGTGTGACTAGAGATATCGATGAATGTCAGCAAGACTCTGTCCTGTGTGACTAGAGATATCTGATGTGTCAATATCTGAATGTCAGCAAGACTCTAGTGTGACTAGAGATATCGATGAATGTCAGCAAGACTCTGTCCTGTTTGACTAGAGATATCGATGAATGTCAGCAAGACTCTGTCTGGATGTGACTAGAGATATTGATGAATGTGAAGACTCTGTCCTGTGTGACTGAGATATTGATGAATGTCAGCCAGACTTTGTCCTGTGTGACTAGAGATATCGATGAATGTCAGCAAGACTCTGTCCTGTGTGACTAGAGATATCGATGAATGTCAGCAAGACTCTGCCCTGTGTGACTAGAGATATCGATGAATGACTCTGTCCTGTGTGGCAAGATATTCTGTGACTGTATGTCAGCAAGACTCTGTGACTAGAGATATTGATGAATGTCAGCAAGACTCTGTCCTGTGTGACTAGAGATTATTGGTGAATGTCAGCAAGACTCCTGTCCTGTGTGACTAGAGATATCGATGAATGTCAGCAAGACTCTGTCCTGTGTGACTAGAGATATTGATGAATGTCAGCAAGACTCTGTCATGTGTGACTAGAGATATCGATGAATGTCAGCAAGACTCTACCCTGTGTGACTAGAGATATCGATGAATGTCAGCCAGACTCTGTCCTGTTTGACTAGAGATATCGATGAATGTCAGCAAGACTCTGTCTTGTGTGACTGGAGACATTGGTGAATGTCAGAAAACACTCCACAGGTTGGCAGTCTATCATAATGGTTAACTTGTCTGTGTGGGTAAATTTTGGAATGGAATCCACTGAAACTAAGAAATACCATGACATTGCAATATCATCCTTGATGAAACCAATGACTTGTTTGTCCAGCATAGCAATTCATTCTTCACCACATTGGTTTTGATGTCCATGATAAGCATGAGTCAACGGATGTGCTGTGACAAACATGGATGCTATTGCCCAATCAGCTGCAACATGCCCAAATAATTTAATTATCGTTATCTCTAAAGCCTAGTGATTTATACAGCCATTCCCTTTGTAACGCATTTTCACCGACTTAAGTTGATGGTGTCTTCATGTATTCATAAACAGAAATAAAATTAAGTTCCTTCAAGGCCATCACGGTCCATAGAGCCGGAGCTTATCTCGGTTTCTACAGCCTGAAGCGGCATAAGTGATAATAATATCTCCTATAAGGGACGCTAATCTGACGCAGGCTATTACTCCCAAGCTAGTGATTGTACCTATTCGCTCCTGGGTTGGGTATTTACCAAGGAATACAATATCGGAACTAGCTTTGTTAGGATTCGAAATTGAGGACCTCATGACCCCCGGTCCGGCCACCGACGCCACCAATACACATAAGTGATAAATATTCATTACTTAGAGATCGTGAATAAACAAAATGATTCATAATAAACGTATAGCTCCATCGCATCTGCATGGCTAACACAATATAGAATTCATGCAACGTCTCCAGTCCAATATACTGAGAGATTAATCAAGGAATTACAATTATATAAATAAATCAGTGCTTATGTAATCAATTTAAATTAAACAAAATATACAATATTATAAAAAAGCGTTTTACCAAACGATAAGTTGAGTAATTTCCAATGTGTCACTGTCGTTTTCTACGCTTCAATCCTGTACTGATGAAATGATAAAGCTAGGTGTTGCAACACAATCTAGGCAGTTGATCAAGATCTTGGCCTATAATGTAAACTACGATGTATTCGATATTGATTCGTTCACAGTCTTTGATGACCGATATGTTTATCAACACTATCACAATGCCCAGTGCTATAACTGCTACACTTTCCTAACAGGCGTCAACACGACACCAAATCAACGGCTATCAAGAGCAACTCAGTTATCCCAGAGGCCGAATTTCTCAAATGGCTTTTTCCAAGTCTAGTGACCAGAGAGCGAGGCGTCTAATGAGTTTTTATGACTCGCTTTTCTAGGGGCGGAGTTTGCTGTTAAAGTTTTAAAACGATCCTATTTCATTGTGTGGAGGGGGAGAAGGTGTTCAATTATGCCAACTCTCTTTCTCTGTCTGTATGTCTGTCTGTCTCTGTATCTCTCATCATTCTCCGCCTGTTTGTCTGTCTCTGTATCTCTCTCATTCTCTGTTTGTCTGTCTGTCTCTGTGTCTCTCTCAATCTCTGTCTGTCTGTCTGTTTATCTGTCTCTGTATCTCTCTCATTCTGTCTGTCTGTCTGTTT
>JAXRKP010000909.1:195000-198824 GCA_037039925.1 Doris montereyensis | reverse complement strand
TACTATATATAAATGATCTTCCTTATACAATAGATTCTACTTGCAAAATATTTGTGGATGATACAAAAATTCATTTCCAGACTAAAACTATCAGATATTGCAAAATGATTTATACTCTTTTTTAGATGGTCTGAAGATCGGAAATTGTATTTCAATATTTCCAAATGTAAAGTCATGTATGTTGGTAAAAATAACCCTATGATTTCATATTTTGTTGACGCCAACAGATCCAGTGACTTGTCTTTTGTAGAGTCAGAGAAGGATCTCAGTGTAATCTTTGATAAGAATCTGAATTTTGATGAACATATTCATGAATGCATTAATAAGGCAAATAGAATGATTGGAATTATTTATAGAAGTTTTTCATATATAGATGTAAACATGTTTCTTACACTTTATAAAACTGTTATTCGACCTATACTGAAATATGGAAATTGTATATGGAGCCCTTTATTTAAACGGCAATCAATTCTTTTAGAAAAAGTACAAAGACGAGCGACAAGGTTATTGAGAGAATTGGAACATGGTGATATGTCATATGATGTAAGATTGAAATTTCTTCAACTCCAACTAAAATACAGAAGAAAATGAGGGAGGATCTTATCCAATTGTATAAAATTGTTCATAATATAGATAATATTGATTATAAATCATTTTTCAACTATTCTCATGTGAATTTTACTCGGGAGATAGATTTAAGATTTATATTACAGGAAGTTCTACTTCTGTGAGACATATTTTTTCATTATACGAACAGTCAAATTATGGAATAATTTACTGTTCAAAAAAAAAAATGCAAACAGTATTAATTCTTTTAAAAATGCCATTGATATGGAGCTCTATAATTTAAAATATTTGTATGATGAATGAATGTGCATTGTTCTTATTGATTACTATAACTGTTCAATCATTTTTAAAACTCCATGATTATTTTAGATGTATGGGGCATTTAAAGGTCAAATGACCTATATAGCCTCTGAAAAGATATTGTATCATAGATAGAAGCATAGCTGATGTGCATCGACTTAAAAAACTGTTCATGGCGATAGTGTTCACCGATAGCAATCTCTGATATGATTTATGACGGACGGCACTGAAAACGGTCTCGCTTTCCGAATTTCCTACGCCCCCCCCCCCCCCCCCACCCTTTTCCTCCCACTGAAAGATATGATATTGTTATGAAAAGAATTGATTCAATGCACTAGAGATGACGATTTTATTATTAATAATGAAAACTCCATACATCTATTTATTATTAGAATTATTGTTGGGAAATAATGTTAAGACATCAAAGCTTGACAATCATTGATTAAATTAACATATCTATAACGCAAAGAGCTTATTTATCTTATACAAACTCGTCATTTTGAATAACGCTATGATATAATAAATTTTTTATTTTTATTATTAATGTTATTTTCGTGTATTTTATTCGTTAAGTCTTCAATTTGTTTAATTGCTATTATAGATTGTATGATACAGTCTTATGTACTAGGGCAAAGTAGTGTAAGTGACTAGTATTGTTTGATGACGGGACTATGTGTGTTTGACAGTGACAGCTACGTCTTGTTCTTGTACATATATTACTAAATTATATTTGTATTATTTGTTCTTGTATATATATATTGCTAAACTATATTTGTATTATTTGTTATTATTATATATATTATAAACTATATTTGTATTATTTGTTCTTGTATATATATATATATTATTATTATTATTATTATTATTATTATTACTGATTATTATTATTATTATATTCTAAACTATATTTGTATTATTTGTTCTGTATGTTCAACTAATGGGAGAAAACGACTCCTTTATATTTTTAAAGTCGTCATTTTATTCCTGGTTCTATGTTTTTCCAAATGTATCCATTCTCTCCACTCCATGTTGTTGTTAAACTTTCTGGTTTGTAAATGAAATTGAAAAGCGCACTGAAAAATAGGACCAACAAAAACACGCCGAAGTTTGTTTTTTTGAAATAACCCTGTTCACTATGGCGGTGATCTCAGGCACGCTAAAAAACATAAAAAAGGAAAACATGTGGCATGAAGAACACTCTCCCCCCCCTTTTTCTGATTCACTAGGAGGAGAAACAATAAAGGCGGGGTACTGACTTTTTGGATTTCTGACGAACTTTAGTTCATGTCACTCTTAATACAAACAAATAATCAAATGGATGGGAGGAGTGACGGGATCATCAACTTAAATTGTTCATACTGCTGTCCCATCTGTCGGTGTCATCTTTGACTATCCTTTGTTCAAGTCCTCTTCCACTTAAGGCATCATAATCTTTTATTTAACATGGAATTTTTTATTGGGATTGTTTTATTGACAACCTTGACTTTCATAATTTACTCCCTGAGTTCTTTCTCTCTTACCCCCCCCATTATCCATTACTGCTGAATGTGTGCATCCAACACCAATGCTCCACCCCACTTCTATTTTAGGCTTTTGCTTGAATTATTCGTGATGCGCTTCCCCTACTGTGCTGGGCTGGTTGCTGTCAGGACGCTGCTAACAATCATCGTGTGTGATTAAGTCGCCACCGCCGTTTACACTTATGAGTTCCCATTCTGAAAAATCGTCAAAAATTACATTTAAGTTTAAAACTTTCTAGAACACAGAAATGAGAATATGAAAAACACACTTATAATTATTATTTTGAATATTATTCAAATGTTGTTCATAAGAGGGAGATGTTAATCACATATTATTTTGAGACAAAATATGACTAAATCCCAAATTCATGAAAACTAGACATACAACAATTGTAAACTGAGGTGACGAAGTGATGATGTAACCACCTGTCCTTGCCTCCTCCAACTGTGTTCATCGAATGATATGAAATATATTTTAATCATGTTCTGTGAACACCAATCATCGTCATCACAAATTATATTTTCATTATGCCTCATCGAGACAGTCTTGTAACCACCTGTGTCCACACCTTGTAATGATTACGTCACAGTGCACTAATCTGTATATTATATTTTCATTATGCCTTTTCGATACAGTCTTGTAACATTCTTTGTCCTTTCCTTGTAATGATTACGTCACAGTGCACTAATCGTATATTATATTTTGATTATGCCTTTTCGATACAGTCTTGTAACATCCTTTGTCCTTTCCTTGTAATGATTACGTGTTCAGTGCACTAATCGTATATTATATTTTCATTATGCCTTTTCGTTACAGTCTTGTAACCAAGTGTCCTCCCCTTGTACTGATTACGCCACAGTGCACCAATATATATATATAATATATATTTCCATTTTCCCTCTTCGATACAGTCATGCTGTGACGTAGTCATGGAGGGCAACTTTTTATCAAAATTTGTTGCGATGTCGAATTTTTAAGTCTCTAAGACTAAAAGTAAAGCACATATTTATGTCAAATCCCCGTCCACCATGGTAGTTAATCTCAAGGCTTTTAAGACGTGTTCCTTTAGACAGTCCTAAACAGGAGATCACGATAACCGCGATCTAGAAGTGTGTACTCGAGATAACGTTTTTTTAAAAGTGGAGATGGTTTGGGAAAGAAGGCGGGGGTGGTGGGGTGGGAGTGGTGAGGGATAGGGATAGTGTTTAAGGATTAAGATATAAATCTATATAAATATATAAATCTAGATAAATATAAATCTATAAAGATATAAATATAGATATAATATCTATATATATAAAGATATAAATATATATAAACTAAAACTATTTTTAATCTGAGCCCACTTCTCTTGGATAATTTTGGCGGTTCCCCATTTTGTAACTCCTTCCAGACATATAATAAAAAAAGACAAAAGAAGCAAAACATATGCTATT
>JAXRKP010000909.1:150000-192500 GCA_037039925.1 Doris montereyensis | reverse complement strand
CCCCGTGCTTATCCAAAACAACCCGATTCAGAGAAATAAAAGTAATTTATTTATTCAGATGATCATTCGCAAGGCGAAAAAAAAAACGAAATGACGGACTGTGATTTTTGGAACATGGGATGTTAGATTTCAATAAATGGAAAAGAGTTAGTGGAGTTTGAGTTGAAGAAATGGAAAAATTCAACAGTAGATATTTTTATCATTATCAGAAACAAATCAAAAAGGATCATTATCAATATCAAATGTCAGGACCGAATCATATTTTAATCTTTTCAGGATCATTATCATGTCAAAGATTATCGCTATCGTTACCATTACCATTACCGTTATCAATACCATTACCATTACCATTACCATTAATTCTCATTATCATTATCATTACCATTATCATTATCGTTACCCATCAATTATTATCGTTATTAATATTAATTACCCGGACGATTATTATTAAATTATTAATTATTGTTATGGACCAAATTATTATTATTATTAATTATTATTATTATATTATTCGAAAATTATTATTATTATTATCATTATTAGAATTATTATTAATCCAATTATTATTAAATAATTATTATTATTATTACATTTTATTATTACGCTTAGTAGTAGTAACAGTAGTAGAAACGTCAGTATGAGTAGTAGGTAATGAAGTAGTAGTAGTAGTAGTAGTAGTAGTAGTAGTAGTAGAGTAATAGATTTTAGTGATAAAGTAGTAGTAGTGGTAGTATAGTAACAGTAGTAGTACTCATAAAGTAGTAGTAGTAGTAGTAGTAGTAGTGAAGTACAGGTAGTAAAAGTCAATGATAGACTATTAGTATTATTATCAGTATTTTTTAAATTATTATTGGATTATTATTGTTGTAAACATTATTATTATTATTATTATTATTATCATAATTAGTGAGTTGCCAAAAGTAGATTACTAGTAGTAGTAGTAAAGTAACAGTAGTAGTAGTAGAAGTAGTAGTAGTAGTAGTAAAAGTAGTAGAACTAAATAAACTAGTAGTAAAAGTAGTAGTATAAAAAACCTAGTAGTAGTAGTGGTGGTTTAACAGTAAAGTAGTAGTAGGATAGAATGATAGCACAATAGAAGTAGTAGTAGGAGTAGGAGGAGTAGTAGTAGTAGTAGTAGTAGTAGTAGTAGTAGTAGTCTGTAGTAGTAAAGTAGTTAAAGTAGTAGTAGGAAAAGAACAGTAGTAGTAGTAGAATAGAGAATGTAAAACTAAGTAATAATTAAAAAAGATGTCTGGAAGAAATATTAGTAAACAAAGATTATTGAGGATAATTATTAGATTATTATTATTATTATTATCGCCAAAGAGGAAGTGAGAAATTAAAACAGGAACAATATTAAGAGTATTACAAAGACTATTATTAAATTATCAGGTTAATCAAAAGCTGTTCTGGGGGCAATACTATTATTATAATGACAAAATTATTATTATTATTATTAATTAAGAACGCCAAAGGAGAAATAATTATTATGAAGATTATTATTAATTATTATGGAAACGTGGAGAAAGTATTTATTATTAATTATTATTATCATTATTAGAACATTATGAGACATTATTAGATTAATTATTATTATTAACAAGTAATCGATTATTAGTAGTAGAAGATGTAAATATCATTATTAATGGAAGAACATCAAACATCTATAAGAAAAGTAAAATTAGGAAAAGCCCCAGAGCAGATCAAATTTATCCAGAAATGATTAAAAACCAAGGGAGAGAGGCAGACAAACTACTACATGCAATATGCCAACAAGCATAGAAGTTCAAACAGGTGCCAGACGACTGGAAAAGGGAACGTTAGTACCAATACATAAGAAATGATCAACTATGGAATGCTCAAACTATAGAGGATATCACTACTTAACGTTCCAGGAAAAGTAATCCAGGATACTGGAAATGAGACTAAGGAAAAGAGTAGAGGATCAGATCGAAGAACATCCAGAGTGGATTTAGACAAGGAAGAAATGTACAAGACCACATATTTACAATTAGACAAATAATAGAAAAAAATTTGAGAGAAACATTGACTGCATCTATCTTTTATTGACTTAGAAAAGGCATTTGACACTGTGAGGAGGGACGAAATATGGCATTCTTTAAAAGACACAATGTAAAGCAAAATTTAATAAAAGCCATTAAAAGTTTTTACAATAAACCAACATGTGCAATGAGAGTAACTGGAAACATATCTGCAGAATTTGATGTAGATATAGGGGTAAGACAGGGTTGTATCCTACGTTCTCTTTGTTTATCATATTTATGGATTTAGTCTCAAAGGCATCCTCAAAATGAAGAAAATAAATGTAGGTATGTGGAAACTCAAACCAGTAAATGTATCAATTCTTTCATTTACTGATGATTTAGTTCTGTTTGGAAAATCAAAAAGTGACCTTTAGTCAAATATCAACATTATGAAAAATGAACAAAATAAAAGAGGAATGAAAGTAAATGCAAAGCAAAAAAACAAAAACAATGCTAAGGAAGCTAAAACACAAAATCTTAAATTGGGCAGGGATAATTTAGAACAAGTTCAAAGCTACAATTACTTAGAATAATTATTAACTAGAGGGAAAAAAGAGAAGAAATCAGCCAGAGAATCAAAAGCAATGACAGTATAACTATCTAGGAAAGGTAGTTATAGGTAAGCAAGAATTATCAACAAAGAAACCAAAATGGCAGTATAATACAGTTCAACTACTCTCCTCTATGGCAGTGAAACCTGGACCTTAGACAGTAGAGAATACAGTAGAGTACAGGCATCTGGAAATGAAATATATAAGAAGAAGTAGGAAAACTGAAAGAATCAGAAACACAACAATAAGAGATCAAACCGAAGCAGATGGCATCAAATCCAAGATGAAACAAATATTGGTTTTGGGCATGTAAACAGAATGAATGACAATAGAATAGTTAAATCAGTATACAGTGCTAAAGCTCAAGGTAAAAGACCAAAAGGCGGACCTCGAGAAAGTGGCAAGAAAGATATAAAAGAGACATTGAAGCATATAAATTTAACTTTGGAAGGAACAAGACAATGCCAGGACAGGGCATCCTGGAGAAAGATCATCTCGGGCATCTGAACCCATGCACCGAAATGTAGAATGGAACTGAAGTAACGAAAGAAAGAAGTATATCAAACACTATGTTTATATTACATGTATATCAAACACTGTTTATATTACATGTATATCAAACACTTTTATATTACATGTATATCAAACAATATGTTTATACTACATGTATATAAAACACTATGTTTATATTAGATGTATATAAAACACAAATAAATAGACCAAAAGGATCCCAAACCAAACTCACAGACACAGAAAGAAAAAGAAAGACAAAATTGAACCAGAAGGAAAAAAACAGATGAAAAAGTCAACACTAAGTTTATATTACATGTATATCAAAAACTATGTTTATATGACATGTATATCAAACACTATGTTTATATTACAGGTATATGAAACACTATGTTTATATGACATGTATATCAAACACTATGTTTATATTACATGTATATCAAACACTATGATTATATTATTTGTATATCAAGCACTATGTTTATGTGACATGTATATCAAACACTATGTTTATATTACATATATCAAACACTACGTTTATATTACATGTATATCAAACACTATGATTATATTACATGTATATCAAACACTATGTTTATACGACATGTATATCAAACACTATGTTTATATTACAGGTATATGAAACACTATGTTTATATTACATGTATATCAAACACTATGTTTATATTACATGTATATCAAACACTATGATTATATTATATGTATATCAAGCACTATGTTGATATTACATGTATGTCAAACACTATGTTTATATATTATATATATATATATATATATATATATATATATATATATATATATATATATATATATATATATATATATATATATATATATATATATATATATATATTAAACATTATGTTTATATTACATGTATATCAAACACTATGTTTATATTACATGTATATCAAACACTACGTTTATATTACATGTATATCAAACACACATATAGAGTATTCACAGTGTTTTCCTTCTTTGTACCTGAAAAAAAAATATCGGTCAATACAAATTAAGAAACGATTGTACACGTTTAAGACTTAGTCTAGCACGCCTAGCTTAAAAGAAGACGGGTGAACTCGAGCAAGTAATTCAATCAACCTTAAACAAGGTGGCAGGGTCATGGTCATAGTTTGATCCATGATTGGGGGTAAGTGTGGACAGGATGGAGGTGGCCGGAGATGGTCTGCACGGAATATTGGCAAGTAGACAAATAATATTATTATATAGGCCTGATATCCATATACTATATATTATGGAAATTATGTCTACATCAATCCATATAGTATAAATATAGGGGTCCACTTAGCCTCTGCAAATATCGTCTATAATAATATAGATGATCTTTAACTTCTGTGTTTTGTGACTTATGTGCAGGCACATTCAACAATGAAAAGTTAGCAGACGTAATTGAAAAGTGATATAATTTTAGTCGAATTACAACCTTGGTTTTGGGGGAGTAGCGTTAGGATTTGTGATAGATTTAAATATAATATTCAGTTTTACTATTCCAATGGGAGTTCAGCTAGCTTCTTCCCTATATCATATGTCTTCGGCTGATTGTTATCAAAGTAAATTGATAAACAAGTAGACTACATAATGTGCAACCTCTGCAATAGATAACGTAGACAAGATTTATGAGAAAAACCTCAATAGTTTTGGAACACGATTTGAGCCTCGCGGCCACAGTGTTCAGATCCAGGTGTAACCTTGACAATTATTAAAGTCGTATTTACCTTGATTTGATTTGTTCCCGTTGAAAAACATACACGTCCATGCATGTACCGTGTACAAAACTGTCTGCTTTAATCCACTATGCTTGCTTTTAAAACTGTTTCCACAAAAAAACGAATGGATGACGAATTAAATCTCCGAAGTTCAATGCGCAATGCTGTGCACGCTAAAGGAAGAACTCATGATATCATTTTGTTGGGATGTCGTGGCAAACATTTTAGGACTGATCCAAAACGTGAGACATCCGCATAAGATAGTGAACACTGGTAAACGACGGTATACGATTATCGGAGTTAGCTTTCACATAAGAATTATAAGACGTAGAGTATCAAGTGACAAAAGAAAGAAAAAAGAAGCTAGTTTCCAAACGGCATAACGAGAGAGAGAGAGAGAGAGAGAGAGAGAGAGAGAGAGAGAGAGAGAGAGAGAGAGAGAGAGAGAGAGAGAGAGAGAGAGAGAGAGAGAGAGAGAGAGAGAGAGAGAGAGGGCGAGGGCGAGGGCGAGGGGGAGAGGGAGAGGGAGAGAGGGAGAGGGAGAGGGAGAGAGGGAGAGAGAGAGAGAGAGAGAGAGAGAGAGAGAGAGAGAGAGAATATATAGATAGATTGAACGTTATGAATGGCCATTTAAAACTTTTCACTCGAAGTTTCACCCTTCGCTATACGTTTGTTGCATAGTATGATCACCATTATTCACAAATTGTGTCATTTTATGCACAATTGATGATAGAAGGAGGAAAGGATGTTAACCTATGATCCTCTCAAAATATATTTATCGACAAAAAACCCGTCAACTTTTGTTCGTTACCAACTCTCTTCATGTAGGCTACATAATATGAATATAGGCTACTATAGATAATACATCTATTCAGTTTCTTCTTATTGCAAATCTATGTATATGTTATCTTTTGCCTTTTTTACAGTTGTTTTATTTCTGTGTTAATGAACTGTTGAGTCTATCAAAACTGAAAAGAGACATGTAAACTCACGGCGCTGAGGGCCTCACTAAAAATAACAGGTTGAGTGACCCCGTGACGTCAGACCAAGGCCTTGTTTTGCATAGCTCATGTGTGGGTTTCGAACTCATGCACCTCTCTCACTCAGTTCTTATCCGAAGGAAACTGAAAATTAGGTCGCACGAAGACTACGAGGTCTCACTAAATGTATTCCCAATGTTATCTTGCAGACCACGAAAGGCATCGGTTGGTGATAACGGTAACTAGATAAAGAGCTATATAGATTTTAAAGTCGTTCTTTCGATGGATTACAAAAACATCTTTCTTTTTTTTTCAAGGCGTAGATCTAGATTTATTTGTAAACATAAAATATGCTTCGGATGCTCACTTTCATTAGCACCACAGGCAAGTCTGAGTATGAGTATGAGGTGAAGAAGTGTGCTCATGTCATAGTTTACTAGACTAAACCCGCTGTATAATGGGACTAGATCTACAATCTATACCTGCTGTTTGTTTGCTTTTGTAATACATCTATTAGACGTAGATCTAGTCTTTAGAGCCAGATCTAGAAGAATATTATGTTCAATACTTCAATTTTGTTCGCCCAGTTGGAGTCACAAGGCTACAGGTTACAGATGACCGACTTACGATTGTTACACATTTGGAATGTTGTTTACCAGAGTAGGTAGATCTAGATCGGGAACATGGGTCTGGACTTACGACTACAATCTAGATCTAATGTGACGGAGCATTTATCAAGGGTTTATAAAGTCAAGATTTGCATGAGATTTAGTGTGGTAGTGGTAGATCTAGGCTTGATTCTAGAGCTAGATAATTATTATAGGTACTGGATCTAGATTTCTAGATCTAAATTCAGAATCATCATCCAACTTGTAAGTAACTTGTAATTCAGATTCAACTGCAGTACACATACATCTAGATCTAGAATCTAGTTCTATGTGTAATTGTAGGGAGGATTGTAAATGCCAAATCAGACACACATTGTACTTGGGGGGGGTCAGGATGATGATTGTGTGCCCACTATGATTACTGCAATTGGCGTAATTGTAGTCCTTATTATTAGGGACATGAAGTAGACCCATTAAGTAAGTTGTTAGAGGTTTTCAATGCCTGGTTTCACTCATTATTTGTCAATTTTGAAGTAGATATCTAGATCTAGTCTATATCTGAATGTAATACAATATTAGGTTTTGTGATGGAACTCTTCATAGATCTAGATCTCTATCTATATATTTGTCTATAGTAATATAGTCTAGGCCTAAATCTAAATTCTAGAAGTTTTCATCTCCCATGTATTTTTGGTTTTAGATCTCTATTAGATCTCTACTTATGCTAGGCAGTAGTATTGGCAGTAGATCTAGATTTAGATCTATTTATTAAGTGGACCTATAGTATATAGTTGTTAAATCTTAAGGAGAGAGAGAGAGAGACAGACAGACAGACAGACAGACAGACAGACAGAGAGAGAGAGAGCATGGTGTCCACTTATCCTATCTGGTGACCTCAAGGTGAATTAAGAGTATCAGTAAGGTGAAAGAGAGAGGAGGGAAAATGACAGACTGATTGACTGAAACACAAACATATGTGGGGGGGGGAAGAAAGAGAGAGACAGACTACTGACTGGCTTTATATTGAAAGTTTCTGCCAAGGGGCCCTGGGGAACTCGCAGCTTTCACATGCTTTCGATGATGACAAAGACACAGGTAGACAGAGGGAAAAAGAAGAGATGTCTATATATTGTTTCAATATACATCCACTGTGTTTTTTATTTATCTAAGGAACACATCATGTCTCACTTTTATGACTGAAATAAAATTGAGGTCAATAAGAGGTTTTTAAATGAAATGATCTGACCTGCAGTTGACGGACACTATGCTTTTTACCTTGCTAAGTAATTAGTGAGGATCAATGGAGCATGAAGCTGGGTATTTCAGATTGCGAGGTTCATGCTCACAGTTTTCATCGGCAATTGTTATAATACATTTATAATGATTTTCGCTAAAAATCGACTTTATGAGATTCCATGAGAGCACCGATAATTTGATGGACAGTAACTTTGAATGAAACAAACCAACAAACAAATGCAACCTAGTTTACAGTGCAGAATATATATTATTGGTGTCATTCTTTAAACATAAAAAATACAATATTTTTGGTTTTAAATCTGTTTTACACCAAAATAAACTTTTCATAGATTTTTGGTTTTCGTTTGTTTTACACCAAAATAAACTTTTCATAGAAAAAGATGTTCATCCCAAGTGCTGTTGTTTTGTGTTGTCGGAAATAATATTGACTGATAGAAATGCGCCGTTTTCTAGAGTGCTCTAAAACATATATAGAATACCACTTGTCTTAATTTGCTGATCTAAACATAACTATGGATTTCATTATTGCTGGTCCGGTTTAAATTTCAACAACTCTCCAAGATTTAAAGATGGAAGGTATAATTTTAGATTTATATAAATATATACAAATGTAGTCAATATCCCTAAACCTGCTTTTGGAAAACAATCATTTAAATATGCTGCTGCACTGCTGTGGAACAAATTACCTGAACATTTAAGATCTGAATCAAATTTTAATCAATTTAAAAATCTTATTTCGATGTGGAATGGTAAAGATTGTCAGTGTCCATGGGTGCCGCTACTCCGGTTCAAACCGAATTACGTTTTGACAGATTCTGTCAAAAAAATCTCCGGTTTGGCGATGTTCTCAAATATACAGAAAACAATTACAATGGGCGCGATGTATGCCTATGTTGCGTGATTGTGAGCATTTTCAGGTTTGGCAAAATTGAAAATTTTAAGTTCAGGTTTCAGTGACCTTGGGTGCTGGCACCCATGAGTGTGTCATTTGTTCTATATAATTGTGTATCATATTTCTTTGTTAATTGTAGATTTTTAAAAACTAGATTCTTAGATAGCATTTTGGTAATATTTTCTATTGAAATGTTGGTGAAAAGCCCAGGTTTATTAATTTATTTCCCTTTGTGATATCTGCATGTCTCTATTTGGTATGACAATAAATCCATTTTTGAATTTTGAATTGAATTCAAACGAGTCAGATTTGTTGTGTTATAACTTGGCTCTATCTGATTTTTTAAAACTAAATGAGTTTGTTTTGTTCTTGTTTTTTGCAATGTAGGCGTGGGGAGTTATAACCTTAGAATATATATTATATTTAATCAATTCCAATCAGTTTCATATTGCTATGTGTAGCAATACAAATCAAATTATTCTATTTATCAATCCACCAAGGCTGTTTATCTTTTGTGTAGTGATAAACATACTTTTCATTGTCGTTATTCTTTGTGTTGCTTCTTTTTATCTTCTTCATATGTACTTCCTTCTCTTTTTTCGTCATGTCCTTCTCCATGTTTTATTATTTCTTCTTCTTCTCTTTCTCCTTTTCCTCTTTTTGTGAATTTTTTTATTTGGCCACTCTTGTACTTTGAAGCCAGGATGCGCTTTTATACACCGCAAGTGACTCTTTTTTAAATCACAGAAATAGATTATGAAGAAATGTTCCATTGACAACTCCTTTCTTTTATTATATTGATTGATTCCGTCATGGTTATTTGTATTGAGTTTCATTAAATATACATGTATTGTATATGCTGATATATTATCAGCCGTTCCATCCTGGTTGTGGGTTTGGCCACCAAGTAGAGTGCTCCATCTTCCTTTATCCTGGGCAATTGTCTCCATTTTTTGTTCAGTTGTGTCACATCCTTTTCAGATCCATGTCCATTCTCTTCTCCATCTTGGTCTATCTCTTTTTCATTTTCCCTGGTTCCATTTTTAAGCTTTGCCTTGTTTTTATCTTAATTGTTGTCTTTCTCATAGTGTGCTCGATTCATTTCCATCTCTTTTTCTTTTGGTTTTTAGCTCTACAGTATAATATAATGCTGTTGTTCTATTTTCCTCCAGAGGTCTTCTTTTCTCATTGTATCTGGCTAATGATCCTGAGAATCTTTCTTAGGCAATTGTTGACGAATGACTAGCTTTTTATTGATCGTCTCGTTTGTTAGTTTCCAAGTTTCTCATAATATTGAAAATCCTAATCTTTGTGGCTGTCCTTATGTTTCCTTTTTAGAGTTTCATTGCTCCTCTGGCACTTCCTATCAGACTTTTCTTAACATCCACTTTGTTCCACCTGTTTCAGTGTGCCATGTTGCTTCCTAGATATCTCAAGGAAGTCACTTGCCCTGTTGGTGTTATCTTCCAGATTTTGGTCTTACCGGGTAGACTTTGGGACCTACACATTTAGTGAATTTTTTTACTAGTTCTTTTGTCTTCTCTTTCATTTGCTGTTGTGTGTGGGACAACAATGCACTATCATCAGCAAGTCCAGATCACCCAACTGACCATAGCATCCATTGAATTCCATTTCTTCTGGATTTTGTTCTGGATAAAATTTCAATATAATCCAGACTACAGTAAGGAGGAATAGAATGGTGACAACAGGCATCCTTGTTTCACCCCAATCTGGACTTTGAAGCTTTTTGTAAGCTGGCCTTTGTGTATTACTCTGTAATTTGTATCGTCATATAATTACTTCTTATCAGGGTAACAATTTTATCTTATAATATGTTGTGGGAAGTATCTTCAAAGAGTTGTTCGGTCTACACTATCGAAGGCTTGCTCATAGTCAATGAAATTTACCAAGAGAGGGTAGGGTTCCATTCCCTTTGACTGTTCAACAATGATTCTCAAGGCCGCGATCTGGTCGGCACAAGAGCAGTTCTGTCGAAATCCTGCTTGATTATCTCTGAGATAGATCTACAGTGTTTTCTACGCTGTAAAAGATTTCTATTAAATTCTCTCGTGGTATGGAAAGTAGTGTTAGTTATCCCTCTAATACTGTTTTGAAATTTTAAAGGGTGATAAAAATCAGGATTTTTTTCAGAGCTTGTCCTCATCCATGTGTCATGTAACAGTGTATGTTTTGTATAATATTGTATAACATTTGGTCCAATAAATTTTTCAGGCAATTTTGTCAAGGGTGAATGGAAGGTCTGCCTCTATAATTACAGCATTGGCTCAAATCACCTTTCTTTGGGATGATTATTCCTTCCAGTCTTCAGCGAATTCCTGTCGTCAGTCTTCTTGAACAGTTTTTGTAGAGTTGAAGTTGATGTAGCTATATCTGTTTTTGATGCTTCTGGTAGGATATAATCAGGGCCCATTTCTATCCTTCACTTGGGCGGTTGGCGGGGGCTACTGTTAGGTCTTACTTCTTTCATTTTTTTCTTTTTTCAGTTATCTTTCATCTTGTTGTTTCCTCTTAATTCACACTGAGATCACCGCAATGGTGGACGAGGTAAATTTCAGAGAATCAAATCTATACTTCACAGGTAATTCTGGCCGGCTGTACTTGCCACATAATTTCTTTGTTGCCTCATAAATCTTTCATGTTACCCACTGCCACTGCCTGTTTCATCCTTTTTGCTATCTCCTCCAATAACTTTTGTTTGTCTGTTTTTGCACGTAGCGCTTGACCTCTTTGTTGGCCTTTGCATATATTCTTCTTGTGCAGCTGCTTTGGTCTGAAGGACGAGTTCTCCTTGTGTTGAGTTTTGCCTTTTTCTTCTTCCTCTGCAGTATTTTGTCAGTTATTTGCTTGGTGATCCATTCCTTGTGCTATTTTTCTCTTTCCAATCTCCTCTTTGCAGGTGGTGTTAAACATCTCTTTTTTTGATGCCCAGTGTTCCTTTCTTCCTATGTTCTCTTCTTCGATTAGTTCTGCAAGGGCCTGGAATCTGTTTTTTGTCAATTTGAACATCTCATGGGTTGTTTTGCTGCCAAGTAACTTTGGATCGTATTTGATCCTCTTTTCTTTACTTTCAGATTTTTTAATTCTTTTCTGAGTTTGAGCTTGAATTTACCCATTATTAGATGATCAGAATCTGCATCGGCTCCTCTGTAAGCTCTCACATCTTGTGACTTTTAAAATATTTTTTAAAAGGCACATGTGATCTATCTGATTTTCAGTTGTGTGTGGTCTGGCGTTATCCAGGTCACTCTTTGTGTATCCTCTTATGCTTGTTAACAGACGTGGCGTAAGGCGTAAGCAATGTTTCAGGTGGTGTCACGATAAAATGCTGTCCCAATATCATACTTTTAGACAACTGATGTAAATCATAATAGTAATAGCATTATAGAGTGTTTGTACTTACGTTACTGCTTGAAGACAAAATATGCTTGTTGAGTCCGCAAACTTAAGAACAGATAGAGGAGGGAAAGAGAGAGAGTGCAACACGCATTAGTGTGTATCAGCATGTCTACCTGAACCCAGCTTCCATACCTAGATTGCTTGAATCGGGATAAAAATAGAACTTGTCGGCCAGCAGGACTGCGCGTGCGCCACACCTCACCAGTTGGAGGATAGTTTGGTGCCTGGCTCCAAAATTTGAGTGTATTGTTCATTGAAGAAAGTAATATCACGACCTTTGACCTTATTTTGGGAATAATTTTGTAGTGAAATAAGCTCACTTGGTTCAATTTGTGAAAGGGAACCATGGTTCTAAGAACAAAGAGAGAGAAAGGCAAGAGAAGAGACCACAGGCTGCGTGATGTGACGAATGGCCCTACAGATGGGGAGGAGTGATGTAAATTTAACGCTGCTGTGTGTGTGTGTGTTTGGTAAAGCAAGTCAATGTGATGGGTGTATTGCTAAGAAATTGAAATAGTACCTTCTCTGTGTAATGCAATATTTTATAGGTGGTTCCAGGCACCAAAAAACCTCAAAGAACACGCCCCTGCTTGTAAATACACCCCGCTGAAATGTAACCGTTATTGGCGCAGACATTTTTTTCTCTTTCCATTATTGTTTGTCGGTTCGATCTGTTCGAACACTGTTGTCTGTACCTATTTTTGTATTAAAACTCACCCTTAGTGACTAAAACGCCAGTTCGTTTATGACTGCTTTCATTAGGCATTTGCAGCTGACCTATCTAGAGGCCGTTACCCTATCCATGGTCTAGGGACACGCTTGGTAGGGGATGGTGACCCCCACTGATTTCTGTTCACATAAATTTGAGTCTGTTTTTAGGTTGGTCTTATATATATATATATGTAAATCTTCTAACTTTTTTAAGCAGCCTTTTAAATTTATATATTTTTTCCCTGAGATCTTGCTTTGAAAAAGTTATTGAAAGGACAAAAAATGAAATTCAAAAGGAGCAGATAATGTGGTTTTTAAGTAGGTGAAGATATTTTTAGCTTTCAAATGTGTAGGAAAACCAGCAAATATTTTTTTACATTGGTAAAAAAAAGACAAAAAGAATAGTGTTGCATTTTCAGTTAAAAAAAATATTCTGTTTTCTGTTTTTTTTTCAGAATGTATCCTTAATCAATGTTTCCCTGGAACCGAGCAATCTGGATGATTTGCTGGAAAAGAGGAGCCAATAAAGGGAGAAAATTTAAGAGGAAGAAATGAAGAAAAGGACTATGGTTCACTATAGACCGGTACCAACTGATGAATATGGCTTGCATAATTCAGACAAATGTTTTTACATGAGGTGGACTCGATACAAGATTATTGGATTTATAGTTGTGGTGTTTCTGTCTTTTGTAATAGTTTTTACAAGTGTTATCCACTCAACTTCATGGACTATCCAGAACTTTAACAACACGGTCAAGTGCATCAATTCATCTCGTTTCACTGTTGGCGATATGAGTAAGACACCTAACTGCTATGGTAGTGAAATCCTTTTTTTTGTATTTATATTTTTATGCATGCAATTTTGTTATCATTTTATAGTATTTGTATATATTGTATTTATTTGTGTATGAAAAAAACTCATTCTTAGTTTTAACTGTAAATTGCTTTGTTGTAAAATTTTCTTCTCAAGGTTAAGAGATGGTATATCATTATCATTGCTGCCAGTCTCTATCCTAAAAAACATTTATGAATAATGGTTAAAAGAAAAATTCTTTGTTGTGGAAAATTTTAGTAATTTTCATGGTTGAATTTGAAATATATAGAAGACGGAGAAGGTTGTTTTGAGATGTTTGAAAAAATCTGTTTTGCCTCCCAACTTTGCTCGCTATGCAGATATCGATTAGCAGGGATGCAATGATATTCTATTCTATGTATATTCTCTTCTAATATCATATATGGTCACGTTTATGATAAGTATATAAAATAGAAGATCGAAGGACTTGCCTTTAAATCGATTGATAAGGAAAGGTGTAGTTGATTGTAGAAGGCATAAAATCATAAGGGATATGATACAATGTGACATATTATAATGTAATGCAGATAGAGAGCTACATTGATGATAGTTAACAGGCAGACCAATATTTAGAGATGGATATATGGATTGAGATATATAGATTATCTGTAAAAAAAAAAAAGAAGAGAGAAATCTATGCAATAATTGAAATAAAAGCAGATAAGATAAAAATGGACAATTCAAAAAGGAGTGAAAATTAATAAAAGATTTTTATTGGAGGAATTGTTTAAAATGTATACACACAGATATAGAGATTGAGAGCAAACTGGAATGATAACACCCAAAAACATTTATTTTATATATAGTTGTTAGAGATGTGTTAAAGCTGTGCAAGGATAAACTGTTAACATTTTCAGCTGTAATATGAAACTATTTATATAAATCTAATTGTCTATAATCCTTGTAATTTGACAATTTATTCATAGGAGACTTACTTACATACAAAAAGATACTATATATAAAATGCATAATTATTATTACCTCCAACACATGTGAAGTTTACAAAAATGTTGCCATGTTTCAAGTAAAAAACTGTGAAGCTCATCTTTTTACACAATAATACCTTTTAAAGGGAACCTAGTCAGTCTGTAAGTCAAAAGATATTTTGAATTTGATGTTCAGTGTTTTAGCCTCTTGGACTTTTGATCTTATATGTTAGACTGTCAGAAAACATTCAACTCATATTTTTTCCAAGCTAAATGATGAATGTAACTCTAATCCTAAAAAGTTCTTGTCATTTATCTAAACCAAAATAAATCTTCGCCCTGAATTGCATAGTGATGCACAAAATTAAGTCTGACATTTTAAATGACCAATTCACATCAGTTTTCACACAAAAGGATGTAAACAATATGTGTATCTGAAAAAGGAGATTATCCCCCACCAATACCAGAAATAACAATACACTCAGAAGGAATTCTGAAACTGTTGAGTAATATCAATCCTCACAAGGCAATGGGTCCTGATAAAATTCCTGGGAAACTTTTAAATGAACTTGCCATATAAATGACACCGATATTAACAATCATATTTCATGCTTCACTCACCCAAGGAAAGATCCCATGCCAATGAACAGAGGCACGTTGCACCATTGTTTAAGAAGATATCATATGGTCAATTTGATTTTCTGTAATGTTATCAAGGGAAACCCAAGCAGGCTTGTGAATAAAATTTGATATAATGCAGGAAAGTGGTTCCTCCTATGACCCTATTGTTGAGTGCACAGAAGTTTTTGAACATTATAATATAATATCCATTTTCGTTTACATCCCAGTCCATTTCTGTCCATTATTGTCTTCAAATCCAATGTTGTCTTTGAAAGTGGATATTGATGCTTTGAAGGGACATAGTATTTTTCCTTGGTGTCTGCTTCACTTTCATTTGTGGGTGCGTAGCATTAAATTATGCTCAAATTTATCCCCTTTTTTCTTGGTCACGAATTTTGCTGATATTATTTTAGGCCTATGCGCTTCCCATTAGTGCTTTCCATGCTACTGCCGATAGCATCAGAGCTACACCTTCTGTGTGTGATGCATTTTCCTCTTGATGTCTGGAGAAAAGGAGAAGCCCTCCTGTTGCTAGTCGCTTTTGTCCTGATTGTATATATCTTGTCTCACCAATTCTCAGAATTTGTATATCATCTTTCTTCCGCTGTTTGTCGGCATTTGCCTGATTCAAACATAGTTCTGATATTCCATGCTTCTATTCTCGTGGGTGTCTAGTTCGACAAAAGAGTATTTCATTTGATGGTTTTCGTCCATCTTTCACCATCACGCTTCATGAGCATTCCTTTGGGAGCATCTTCCTTTCCCAAGACAGTTGATTGTTTTAATTCATTTACAAGTTGCTGTTTTTGTAACATTGTCTTTTTTTATGGGACTGAGTTGCTGGTCAGAGATCTCGCTCATAGACAAGTTGCTTTCCCAAGCTTACTGAGTCTTGTCTACCCATGGTTTGAAATCAAAGTTTTCCTTCTTCTAGACAGACTGCCTTCCACGGCTTACAAGTTTTATCTACCTGGGGGAAGTTTAGGCTCCTCAATTCACTTGCTAGTCACGTCAATGGGCCTTTAAGGTATTCTTTAAGGACTGAGTTCCTATTCAGCAACCCCACTCTACCCTCGGTGTCTAGCGTCAATTTGTCCATGACTGCTTATATACTTATTGGGTGTTAGGAGCTAGCCTCTCTATATCTGGAGGCTGTTCCACTATACACAGCCAATGGATGTTCCTTGTAGGGGATGGTCACCCCTGCAGAGGTTCAGTGTACATAGTAGTGTAGATGAATTCAATAAAAAGTATGTAAACTGCGAAACTTGCGAAAATACACCAGAGTCGGAATGCAATACTCTCTTAACGAAGAACAAGAAGACTTTTTCAAACTTTTTCTTGTATGTCTGATGCTTAGTTTTTGACATTGTGTTTGCTGAAGAGGTTTTGTAATTACTGAATATATTATTATATATATATATATATATATATATATATATGTTATATTTGTAAATTGCATTATAACTAGGATAGCTTTCTTGCTATTTTATTATTTATTATAATTATTATTATTATTACATGGACATTGAGAAAGATTCATTGAACATTTCAATTTATCGCTGGGTCCCATATTTTGTGAAATCTAAAATAAAAGTGTGTTTACACACTCTCACACACACACACCCCTTCACTTTTGATCAGTGACACATTTTTAATCAACGAAAGGCCTCAGAACTTTCAATAATGAAGGCCAAAGTGTATTTTATGGGGGCACAGAGAACTACGATGCTGTCCAGCGCACCTTTGCGCCCCCCCCCACCCCTTTCTCTTTGAATTGAGCCTCACATTTCTCGCTTACACACTATTTATACACGCCAGAAGGAGGAGATGAAGAAGAGAGGTGTGTGAGAGAAAAGAGAGACGGACAGACAGATACAAAAATTGCGAAATTGCTGAAGTTGTGTTAGCAAAGTCGAGACAGGCGGCTGTGATGCACCAGCAAAGAACTAATTAGACTATTTTCGAACAGTTAAGTGTTCAGTTTATCAGAGCATAAACTCTGTATTGTGGTAACTTGTTCCAAAATTAGGTGTTCGAGTCCTGAATCCCCAAATTTCCGGATTAAAGAGTACAAATAAACAAGAAAAAATCTGCCCCAGCTCATCTGTCCAGATTATTGAAGTGTGGGCATCGAAACATGACTCTTGTGTAGTTTAAAAGGGAGATTATAATGTTAGTCCAGTTATTGTGGTCAACGACATTATTTTATTTCATAGTGACATGTTAAACTTACATCAACAAAATTCTTTGAGACTAACAGGGCTTAAAGATAGATTTCAAACCAATATGGGCAATAGTATGTTTGATGATAATTGAATTCTGATTCCCCATTATGTGAAATCTACAAAATCCTCTCATGTATTGTGAAGATAAATGTAAAAAAAAAGCTTTTTTACTCATATTATTAGCATTTTTTCCTTTTTCAGGGCAACAAGCCTCAAAGAAGACATCACCTTTCTTCAAGCAACGCTTGCAACAGCAATCATCATCGGAGCCCATAAAAGCAGGCACTAGGGCATTGTTGCAGTTCATCAGTCTTCATAGAGGTGTCACTGCAGCCAAAAAGGAGACTCACTTTTTGACAGGTATCAACAGTGGTTTTACATTTTAAGAATCCGACTTTTTGTGTTGTTTCCCTAGAAGAATATATCATTCAAATAAATAAGACAAAATGAATAAAGGAATATGTGGTGATTAATTTTTTTTCTTAGATAGGGGATTGTATACAAGTCACATGAAAGTTATGACAGGAGGATTGCCATTGTATGCCAGTAGGTAGTGTTTTAAGCTTGTGGGCCGGGAGATTCCCTTGAGAGCTATTTTGTTTTTCCTCTTCCCTTAGAAGGTATCGAAGCACTGTCTGCCTCATATGGCTGAGGTCTAAGAATGATTGTCTGTTCACAGACCCAGCAGTCATCACATAAAGGTCTGCCTCCCTTGTGGACATCTTTGTGGCCATTTTGTCAAGTCACTCATTTCATGAGGGCAATTGAGTTTCCACTACTGGAATCATACATATATATATGTGCTCAGTCTATCATGATTTCAAAGTGAGACAAAATGCATATTGTTGCAATTTTAAAAGCAAGTCATATTCTTTCGCAACCATCTAGAAATAACTTTCCCTGTCGTCTCAATAAAAACTCATCAAATTCCACCAATAAAAACTCTCACTCCTCTATGAACATCTTCCTCCACCATTATTACAACCCAATGTTAGTAGTTACAATGTGTCAGCATTGATCACAATGTTGTATGTTAATATGTAATATATGTAATTCTTGTATTATATGTGTGTGTATGAGAGAGGCAAGTGGTTGGTGGGTGCTAATGGTAGGTCATACTTCTTTCCATTATCTCTTTCATTTATCTTTTATCTTGCTGTTTTCTCTTAATCCACATTGAGATCACCACAATGGTGTACATGGTAAATTTCAATTATACTAAACTAAAATATGAGAGAGAGAGAGAGCCACGGTTGTGTCTTATAGTTGATAAGACAAGGCTGGGAGCATAAACTGAGTGGTCATGGCCTTGACAGAATAAGATGGCCACGGCCTTGGAAATTTAGAGGTGTGAAGTCTTTTAGTTTTATCAGTGATCATTCTAAGCACTGGACGAGACATGTGTCCTAAATACATCATTATTACACAGTTTTAATCCAATTATTTACAATTATGTAGATGTGTTGGTGTTGGTAGCCGAGCGGTTAGGCTGTCGGACTGGGGATCATGAGGTCCCAAGTTTGAATCCTAGCGAAGCTAGGTCCGACATTGTGTTCCTTGAGAAAGACACGTAACACACATTTTCCCAACTCTACCCTTGTGCACACAGAGAATGACTAACTCAGAATTATATAGATCCATATCATTTGCCTTATTTTGTGTGGGTATTAAGTTTTTGCAAAGTTCTAGAGCAATGGCTATGTCAGTTTCCCTCCTTTTGGTTTTCTCCTGTTATCATCTCTACAATGGGCCAGGTTATGTTTGGGAACATATATACATTAATTCATCCTTATTCTTTGTTATTTTATAAGACAAAGATAAAATGGTCAGAATACTACATTGTTTGCCCCACACTGTTATTTTGTACTTTTCTATAGCAGTGTGAATTTGCTTTTACAGAAGTAAAAGAATTTGACAATTTCTCAATTCTCTTTCCACAGACACTATGAAAAAGGCTTTGACTGGTATCGAATGAAGATGCCATTCTCTTACCCTCCTCAAATAACTCTAGAAAAAACGCCAAACTATTTTGTTGATGGAGACGTTCCAGAGAGGATACATCGATTCAATGCTTCAATAAAACTCCTCCTGATTGTGAGAAACCCGATAGACAGGGCGATGTCAGACTATATACAACTGAAGGTTGGTGAAGGGGTAATAAGATTTTTTTCACAAATTTGTTCTTTTTTCAGCTTTTACACAGACTTTCTAGAGACTTTATAGAATATTAAGTATGCTGAAAGCAACGTTCCCTCTAATTTTTTAGAGTCTGCGTGCGCACTGTTTTTGGTGTTGTGTCAAATCTGACGAAAAAATCCCAATTGTGTGCACTGTGTGCTGTTGTTAGACAAAAAAAGATTTTTTATTCCTGTGCAGACATTTCTCAACTGTGCGCACGTTTTCTCCTAATGGTGTGGGCACGCACACGTGCGCAGCTTAGACGGAACATTGGTTGAAATATAACAAATTTTTTTTATAAAAGGACTTGGGTCTTCCAATCTACAGAATGATATGGTTGCTGTTGAGGAAGCAGAGATTTAAAAAAAAAAACCATGCGTTAAGGGATCGATCATCACGTTTTAGTTGAGAGAAAGCCATACATTTCAAATTGTCCCATACGATCTACATATATGTCATTGAAGACACTGAGGGGGACTCGTTAGTCCAGAGGCAAGGTGTTGGCCTCCAAACCAAAAGGTAATGGGTTCAAGCCCCGCCGACAGTTGAAACATTTTCTCGTTTTTTTTTCAAGTAAAATCTACCCTCCTGGTCCTGGTAGAGGAGTCAAGTCACTCATTTCATGAGGCGACGGACGATAAAAAGGAGGTCCCGTTTGCAGATCACAATGCTGTGCACGTTCAAGATCCGTGTCTGTTTACAGGGTAGTCTGGGCAAAAAAAAAAAAAAAAATCCCATCATAAACCCTGAGATCGATCACCTTAGCTGTGGATGTGCATAAATGAAATCAAAGAAGACACTGAGTATGTGACTAATTCCTGTGTAGTTGTTGAGCTCAGTATGAAATATGGGCAACATTAACATCTGAATTCTTGGGACTTGGCAGTCCAGAGGCAAGGTATCTGCCTCTCAACCAAAAAATAGTAGATCAACACCTAGTCCCATCAGAGACGGACAATAAAAGGAAGTCCTGTGTGCAGATCACAACACGCTGTGCACATTAAAGATCCCTTGGCTGTTTTCAGGCAGTCTGGGCAAAATTAAAAATCCTACCAAAACCTCCGAGATCATCTTAGTTGTGGATGTGAGTAAAATTGAATCAAAATCTTATACGTCTGTTCTCCAAAACGACAATGATATGTGTTAAAAAATGAAATGAGGCTCCATAGCATGGAATTTGTTGGAAAAATCTTCGACTTTTTTTTTTTGTCTTTGAAGCACCTAAGACTTCCAGCCTTTTCTCTGGCAGTCACCATGTTTATGGGTTAGCCCGATTGTGATATATAGAATATCTTGGTTATCCTGATAGCACAAAACAGTTAATATCACCTTTAATGAAACCAATAGAAAAGCTAATGAAACGAATCTTCTCCCGGGGAGAGAGAAACACCCACGTTTATTTTCTATGATAATCTGAATTTGCTGAAAAAGTGGGTCAGTCCATTTGTGCTTAAAAATGCTTAATCGATGGTAAGTTTCTTCAAGGCTGTTTCGTCTCTGAGCCAGGATATATCCCAGCTTCTCTAGTGATGCCACACTTGCAACTAGCAAGACATAACGTTGTGCTATATATTGTATGAAATCTGACAAAGTTATGGCAAATGGAAAGATAATGCTTGAAAAAGTAATGTGAAATGTATGTAAAGAAAAATTCTTGTTATTAATGTTGAGCTGATTTAAAACTCTATTTGTTATTTGCTCCAAGCAGACTAACACTAACGCAAATTGTGTTGATGCACATTTCCTTATTTATTTTTAATTAATTATGAATATCAGAACCTTCATACAAATGCTGATTTGTCCATTTTTGAAAATTGTTGCATGTTTTGTGATTTCAAGATTTACTTTGTAAAAATGATTGATAAATATGTTTACAGACCAGACTTTTTAGAAAATCTTTGTCCCTCCTTTTATCCCTCTCTCTCTCCCTTTCCCTCTCTTGCCCTCTGTTTACCTCTCTCTCTCTCCCTCTTTCTCCATTTCTCTCTCTCTCTCTCTCTCTCTCTCTCTCTCTCTCTCTCTCTCTCTCTCTCTCTCTCTCTCTCTCTCCATTTCTCTTCCTGTCTCCCTCTGTCCTTCTCTCACTCCCTTCCTCTCTCCGCCTCTCTCTCTCTCACACCCTCTCTCCCCCTATCCCCTTTTCTCCCCCCTCTTTCTCTCTCTCTCCCTTTCTTCTTTTTCTCTCCCTCTCTTGCTCTTTCCCTCCCTCCCTCTCTCTCCCTCTCTCTCTATCTCTCTCTCTCTCTCTCTCTCTCTCTCTCTCTCTCTCTCTCTCTCTCTCTCTCTCTCTCTCTCTCTCTCTCTCTCTCTCTCTCTCTCTCTCTCTCTCTCTCTCTCTCTCTCTCTCTCTGTCTTTCTCTCTGTGTCCCTCCCTTTCTTACCTCTTTCCATCTCTCTTTCTTCCCCCTTTCTTTCTCCCTCCTTTTATCCCTCTCTCTCCATTTCTCTGCCTGTCTCCCTCTGTCCTCCCTCTTTCACCTCTCTCGCACTCCTCTCTCCTTTCCTCTCTCTCTCACCCCCCCCCTCTCTCTCTCTCCCTCTTTTTCTTCCCCTGTCTTAATACCCTCCCCCCCTGCCTCTCTCTCTCTCCCTCCCTCCCTCCGTCCCTCCCCCCCTCTCTCTCTCTCTCTCTCTCTCTCTCTCTCTCTCTCTCTCTCTCTCTCTCTCTCTCTCTCTCTCTCTGTGTCATGGATGTTTTGAGTTTGAGTCTCCTAGATCAGTTGGATTAACATTTTTGGGTTAAAGTAAAATATGCGTGCTAACGGTATTACTCAAGAATTGAGTTGGTCAGCTATTATGATAAGAATGAGTGTATTGTGTGGTATTAGTACTTATGATTGGGACTAGTTGAATCAACCGTTTGCATAATATTTCTTTAATTTCACTATGATAAATTTGCGTGTGCATTTTATCTGTTTATGCCTCATTTCCTGCCGTTACTTATTTTGTTCTTATTTTGTTTCCACTCAGAAGAAAAGTGAAATTCATCCTGAAAACCACGTGCCATTTGAGGAACTTGTTGTTGACCAAGAGACAGGAGAAATCAATATGTCATACTCACCCATCAAACGTTCTCTGTATCCAAGGCATATAGATAAATGGCTGAGACATTTTCCTCTCAGACAGATTTTGATTCTTGATGGAGATAATATCAAAATTCATCCTTGGGAAGAAATTGCCAAAGTGGAGAGGTTTCTTGGACTTCCAAAAGCGATTGACAGAAGTCGATTTATCTACAATGAGACGAAAGGCTTTTTTTGTATCAAAACAACCACTCACAACATTACTAAGATTGTGTCACAAAACCAAAGTTATCATATAGACAGTGACACAAACATTCCTTTCATTGAGAGGTGCTTGGCTAAGACCAAAGGCAGGGAGCATCCTAAAATTGATCCACAAGTGCGAATGAAGTTAGTCAAGTTTTTTAAGCCCTACAACAGAAGATTTTTTGAAAGAATACACCGCCAATTTGATTGGCATTAAAATGTTTTTATGATCAAGATAAGAATTCAGGTGTCTGTCGTTTGATATTTTTTTTCTATGCATCTTGTTGTTTTATGCCTTGTTTTTTTTATTACTTTCCTTGCAGGTCAATTTGTTAGCCACAAAATATTTATTTGTTTTTTTTGTAAGATGGAACCATTGGTTTCTGAATCGATACCTCCGTAGAAATACATTTCGTTATAGAAATGTTTTGAAAATTTCTTATAATTACATTTCATTGTGGAAATGTTTTGAAAATTCTTATAATTACATTTTGTTGTGGAAATGTACGTTTTTAAAACCACTTTTATCCTCAGGGAGGACATTGTCATTGATGATTTTATCATTGACGCAATCTGTAAATGATTTATATTAGAATGGACTGTTTCAAATCTCTTGTCATTTACTCTAAGCATTATAAAATCCACATATTGTAAAGGAAAGCAGTATTTAATTAACATGAAAGAAAACAGTTTTTAAAAATGTGTTAAAAGTCATGTATTTTATACTTTCAATTTTCACAAAGATTAAATCTTGTGGTTTCTTTTTGTTTCAGTTAGGTATTGTTATAAAGTAACTGGTATTTTTTAAAAATTATTTAGGTTTTGAGTATTTGTTTTTCTTAAAAACATTTTGATTATCTTTTGATGATTGATAAATAATTAAAAGATGGAATTTTTTCTTCTATCGGACTTGTTCAAACATTTGAAGTGGGATATCAATGGTATCACTGACTATCATTTTCATAACATGAGGTCCGCATGTCTCATCTCATGGATATGAAATAGATTCAAACAAAGCATTTATCAGAATTGAATTTGAGATTTTTCTATTGGAATGTAAACATGAAATTTAAAAAATTTGGGAGCTTGGTTTCTTCTGTCATTGTTGAATATAACAATTTGAAATGTCCATTTTCTAGCTCTTCCTTTGAATTTATTGAAATTGTTGGCATATTACATTGTTTTTTTTTGTGTGGCTAGAGTGGACTTTGAGAAAAATGGTCGGTAGGCTTCTTTCTTTTGTCTTTGATTCATTTGAATATTACATTTTTAGCTTTGACAAGTATAAATACGAAGGAAAGATGAGTAGTGTATTCATAGAGATATCTTATGTTTTATTGAAAAAGGTGCCTTTTGAGTTTTATTGGATAAAAAGAAAGAAAGAATTGTTCTGAGATAAACTGAAACTATTGAATGTTGTTGGTTTTGTATGATAATTTAGTGACATAATGAATAATTCTCTAAAGTTTATTAATTTTTATAAAACTTGCTCAATAACCACTGCTTTTAAGTTAATGTATGAAATGGGAATTTAGAATTCAACTGTGCAGATGAATGTTAATGAAAGTGCAATGACGTTTGAACCCGTGAATTTTGTTTTTGTTATTAAAGCATTTTGGGATAGTTATTGTGTTTTTTTTTTTTCTCTTTAATCTTACTCACCCGTCTCTCCTTATTCTTAACATATGTACACAAGACCATTGTATGTTTGTATGTATATATTCATCATATTGGCCATATTGGTCTGCAAATTTTCTATACAGCAGCTCTTATCGATTAATATGAGGGAGTCTTATGTTTAACCCAGTTTCATTTTTGTATGTTGTACCAAGTGATAAACCTCAATATGTTGTAAATAGATGTTATATTGATATGTCATTTATAGTATTGTCTCTGTTGGTCTAACTCTGCTGTGTGGGAGATGCTGGTAGGTCCTTTTTTACTTTTACTCTTTCACTTCTCTTTCATCTTGCTCTCCTTAGGCGGACCATTCCCAGCTTTCTTTGGTGGGTTTAGCATTCTAGCACTAAATGATGCTGCGTTATGTTAATGTATGTGTGCATCCTCACTAAAACCACCTAGAAAATCGCCATTCATTTGCTTCTTAAAGAGATCTGTGCATTTGTTTACATTATGCATGCTGTTTTATATAAATGAGCAATGATCATGATGTGGACTATTTTTAAAATATTCAGTTCATGGTTTATGAATAGGTGATGCACTCATTGGCCTCATATAGAATTGATCACATTTATGCATTGATGAAATATTCACCCTCCCCCAAGTAAATCAGAACATATTTATTTATTGGTAACATATTCATCTTATTCATTTATACAATAGCAATACATTCACTCTTTGTTTATATATATAATTGACTATATATATTCATTAAAGTAGCTCCATACATAATACATTGTGTATTTATATCATACTTTGTCACCCATGTTTTATGGTATAGCTTAGGTAATAAAAGCCAAGTCCTTTTGATGTCTCTCAAGTAATGATAATGAATATCACAAAATACATATCAGTCATCTGATCTCATGCTTAAGGGGCGTTTTTATAACAAATATTAACCATCGTTGAAATTAAGCTAAAGATAAGTGAAATTGAAAACACCATCCTTCTTAGACTTTGCTGCAATCAAAATATACAAGTGAGGAAAATGGGGAGACAGGATTTTCATTATGTTTTCTTTTCTCTGCTACTTTAGATTCTGAGGAGCAGTCTTAAAACAGCATATTCAATTCAGGTCATTTAAGAAAAAAATACTGATAATGTTTTTGAAATTTTAAGGATGAATGAAGCTGTTTTTGTTGTACTTTTGGCATCATTCATTTAAGCTTCCTCATGTTCATTCGATTAGACTGTTCTGGGATTTTTGTATGTTTGTTTTGTACATAGCTGATGAATACGTTGTCATTTTTACAGTCACATATTTTGATGACCATATGATCATTAATGTTTTGGCTGTCTGTTCTTGATACAAGTTCACGAGATGCATGTAGTTTACCTATAATATTTTGCATTTTACATGCATTTACTGTATACAAATGGCTGGCCTCTGTGCAACCCTTGATACCTCTGATTTGATTTTTTTTTTAAAGAAGTTTTTGTTTTATACGTAGATTCTGAGAGCGTTGATATTCAATGTGTATACATTTGCAAGAATTTTAAAAAATATGTATGTGAACATAATGTGTTGTTTACTTTTTGGTTTTATGTTTTTTTTTCTCCTCCTTTTTGCTCCAACATATATATTGATGGTGTGGGTACAAACCGGCCAAATCCAAAAACACTGATTTTACAGAAAAGAGAAAAAATGAATAATTCTCTTGAAAATCAGTTTTAAATCATAACATTTTGCACACATGAGATGGATGGGATGTTTGTTCCAATGGGCTAATTATTTTTTACCTGAAATTAATTTATTATAACTTGGCCGTTTTGAGATATAAGAAATTGAAGCACTCAGCCATTTGTACCTTGACCGGGCCATTCCGTTTGAAAATTGACTTGGCTGGTTGTGCCGATATGAGAAATGAAAGCTCAACTTAGCCGATTTGATAAAACATAGTTTTGAAGCATTTCTATAAAATTATGTCTTCTGCTTTTATTACACAGTGTAGTTTTAGTTTTTGTCAAGATGAATAGCTATTTTTTTTAAAATTGGAAATTTCGGACTTGGTGGTTTTGTGCCCGACACCATCGATGTTTATTTATATAATTTTAGATATGTACATTTTTTTAATTTGCTCTATTTTTTGTGTTTTGTTTCGTTTCTAATTTTTTTATTATCTCGTTTTTAGGTCACATTATGGTCAAAGAAAATTATGAAGCTCCCATGCTAATGAAAAGTTAATCTATTCAACACTCAAAAGTTTAAACCAAGCTTATGGTGGATGTTACTTACAAAGAGTATATTATTATGACCAACCTTATTTTTGTCCTTGACCCAGGTGCAACTGGGTACCAGCATCTACTGAAGTAGTATCTGGGACAGACTGGAGGTGTCTTGTCCAGTAGGTGATTTGTCAACAACACCCGTTGCCGTTCTGCCTCATGCTATAGAAAGGGGCATATGCTCGGACTCCCCGGGTAGCCATGAAACAACAAAATGATGTAGGTGTCATCCTTGAATAAATTTTACTTTTCACTCTCATTAGTGTTAATAAAATAGTGTACAAGGAGGGTGGCTGGCGGTTGATGCTGGTAGACCCTACTTCTATCTCTTCCTCTTTCATTTCTCCCTTTCTTTCATCTTGCTGTTTCCTCTTAATTCACCTGGAGATATCTACCGCATATGGTGGACGGGATAAATTTCAGTGAAACAAAAAACATGGTACATACAAGCTAGTCAAAAAGGAAAAAAAATCTATGGGTCCAAAATGTTTCAAATATTTTTCCACGGATTTGCTCACTATGCAAGAGATGTTGGAGATGATGCATTTCTCCTTTGTTTTGTTTTGCTTTTTGTCATTATTTATAATATGCACAGGAACTATTTTGATAACAAAAGGTAATTGTTTAGTTGTTTTCTACCCATACCACAAAACTGACAATTCCTATATTTAATTGCTGGTGTTTTCTGATCATCATACTCCTCAGAATGAAAATCTATTTGCATGCCTAAATAAAATAAGCATCAAATTCTGAATATTGCAGCGAGATAAGACATCTGGTAATAAAACTTAAGGAAGCTAACAAAGTCAAGTCTTCAGAGGAACACAATGCCTCTAACTTTCTCCATAGACAATTATCTGACTCAAGGAGAATGTGTCTTCGTCTGGACTCAAGGATACCTCTTGTAATTTATGTATTACATGTATTTATTTGAAAAATTGAATTTGCACAAAGATACAATGTTGTCATTGTGGCGGTGGCCGAGTGGTTAGGCTGCCGGACTCGGGATCAAGCTAGGTCCGCTGCTGTCTTCCTTGGGAAAGACACTTGACACACATTCTCCCCACTTGGCCCAGGTGCAAAGCCCAGGTGCAAATGGGTGCAAACACTAGGCTGTTAGAAAAACCTGCTTTAGACAAGCGCTCTGTTTACGATGTAATTGTTTATCACTTGTTCTGATTTGCATTACAGAAACCGGGATAAGCTGCAGCTCTATGAGCCATAATGGCCTTGAAAGAATTTTTTTTCTCTCACAATGTTAACATTGGTGTCTATATTTATTTTTGTTGTTTTTAACACACACAAAACTTCTATACGGTACAATGTTATTAGAATTGTTATGCTTTTGGAATTAGTTTTTTTCTCTCTGTTTTTTATTATTGATTTTGTTGTTGTTTTAAACAAACACCCATAAGATACAATGTTATCATTAGAATGGCATGTTCATGTAAATATAAAAGTTAATGCCATCAGTACTACAAATATATGATAGGCCCTTTACAGACAATTGTCAAAGCTCTGTAACATTGAATAGGTTAATTTCTTACGTAAATAGATAACTCATCTGTCGTACACTGGGTGTGTTCTCCCAATTTTCTTAGGTCATATGATTTTTGTTATTTGTTATACTTTCTGTGTGAGAGGTCAATGAAATGTGTAACAAATAGTGTGATTCCATTTGTCATTTAATTTGTGAGTGTGGTGGTGTGAATAGTTTGCGTGGCCTGTGGTACAGTAGTTGCTGGATAAAAGCACACTCTGCATAATCACACGTCTACATCTGCTGACCGAAATTTTAACATATATGAATATGATAAAAGTGTTCTCATGAACACACGGTATGCATAAAAGCACGCTTTTTTCTTGCGCCCAAGTGTGCGTTTATCCATCGACTACTGTACAAAGTGCTTAATATGATCTGTGTGTCGTACAAGTGATGGTTTATTTTACAGGTGTTTACGTGCCTTTAGTGCTCTTACTCAAAAATGTTAATTTTGTGTTTGCTGTGTTTGCCTGTGTAAATATTTATATATATAATTGATCAGTCTATATGTATAGTATGAAATAACATGTCATAATAATAATAATATATGTGTATGTGAATATAATATATATGTCAGTTTATTCATACATTAATTACATTGTTAAGCTTAACTCTTGCCTTTAATTTGTGTTTGTCTATCTTAGAATAACTAAATGTGAGAGGTGAGTAGGTTTATCTAGGTCACATTACTGCACAACATTTAAAGAAATGTTGTGGTTAGGTATTTTAAATCTTAGGATCATTTTGATCAGGATATTGGCTTGTCTCCGGAAAGTTTGGAGTAGGGACAGTGTTTGCTTAAGGTTATGTCGTTGAGTAAGGACATTGTTTGCTTAAAGTTATGTCGTTGCGACTGTTTGAAAGGCTGCCAGGAAGTGTAATAGATTGAAGCAATTTTTGGATGTTTTTTTTAACCATACTCATGATTTTGCTATTTTCCGTTTGAATTGGTTGTAAAAGATGAGCATTTTTTTCCTCTATATGGCTTGAAAAGAAAATCTGCCAAAGGAAGTTATTCAGTTATTTATTATAAGTTTTAGCATGACTCATGAAAACTTACATAATTCTTCAAAAATAAATTCAATCAACACATGTCAATTTCATCTACCCCTGTATATCGTACTAACAGCTAACAGCTAAATCTGGTGCAATGCAGTAGAGCTTGGGATTAAAAATATGCATCAGACTAGCATCCTGTCTAGGAGATGATTATTAACACTTGCTTCACTTGACACTATGGAAACTGAGATGAACCCTGGCTTTATGAGCCTTGATGGCCTTGAAGGAACTTTAAATTTTGTATAAAGGGGCTTGAAAAAAAAGTTTGTTGAAAGGGGATTGCGATGAAAAGGGTTTGAAGAGCCTGATGTAGAGGACGGGGACCACTGTGGCTGTTTCCCATGATTTTTGTGCGTTGCCTTTGGGAGAGTGACACTGACAGTTTTGTTTCTGCCTTGAACTTGAAGTGTGTATTGCGTATCTGCTACATTAGTGTCTTGTACCATAGGTGTGTAAATTTGCACTAGGTAAGACTTATACATATCAGGTACTGTGTGGTCAGTAGAAAAAGCAAAAAGTAAAAACTGCCATGACTTCTTTTGAGGACAAGGCATGCCTTTCATTTTATTTGGCTTAAGTGTTTATCTTTTTCTTTGTTGTGGTCTATAAACCCTTCAGAACAATGACTGTGAAAACAATGTGCTATTGTGGGTGAGCAAAGAGAAAAGAAAGGGTATGCGTTTGTAATCGATATTATAGTTGCAATATATTTGTTGCTGATCATAAGCAATAGTGATGGACGATTGAAACTTGAACCATGTTCCTTTCTCAAATGGAATGTCGATGCTCAACAAAAATAAATCAATTTGTTTTATGGTTCACAATGCTATAATACAAATCATATTTGATTTAATTAAAGATCGTGTTTGATTTTGTACTATGTTATAGAAACGTTTATAGATGAAGGTTACTAGTGGTTGAATCAAATACCTATAAAATAAATTGATTCAAGAGAGACAATCCATTCTGTTTTCTTCATGCTTGAAGAAGTTTCATCTCAATGAAAACTTAGTTCGGTTTTTCTTCTTTCAAGAGTATAGATTTTAAATGCAAAATCATTCTGCTTCATAAATTGTTATGGTTAACAGTTAGTTTTTTGTTGATTTTACTCACTTCAGTCTACCTCAGCTCACTAAAAAAGAAAATGAACGCGCAAATAATCAACATTGGTAACATTTACTTTCAAAATATTTGATCAATGCATGCATAGGATAATTTCATGGTAATCTCATTTTGGTTCGTCTGTAGTCTTGTAATCTATATGTGAACAGAAAACCTCAATGAAATAATATTAATTAACCCTGTTTCTCTTTTTGGCTGCTTGTTTCCCAAGCATCTATAATAGATTCCGTTATTGTTTGATAGTTACTTAATTTATATGCAAGGCATTTAATAAATTTACTCCTATTCTTCATGTTCTCCACAGGATTTTGATTAAAAGAGATCTAATAACATCCTCATTTTTAAAGTTGAAAATTCTTTACACATAATCATGTAAATTGTAAATATAGCTGTTACTTGCAAATACTCACTAGAATTACCCCTGAATGATATAGAAACAACACTGTATGTACTGCTACAATTTGGTGTTCATGGATCTGAGGAGAGTAATAAAGGTTCTATCTTGCCAACCCTGGATTACAATGTATTTAAAAAAAAGCAACCCCAAACCCAACTCAAAATGTTGGCTGAAGAAATCGACAAAATGACTGACAGTACTGAAATGAAATGGAAACATAAACCATGTGACCTTAGATTTTACTCCTGTTTTCCTGTTGACAGATTCCCCATGGCTTGATCAGTAGAAGATACGGTTGAATGCAGCTATAGTGATACTAATTGAAAAAGAAGTATATGTAGTTAAGCCTCTCACTACCACTGTATCCCCCCCCCCCCCCCCCACTCTCTCTGTGTCTGTATTGTTACATATATATCTATGAGGATTTTATTACCATCAGTTGAAATTTCAACATAGGAGAATGACTATGGGAAAATAGATTATCATTTCAATTTCAAGTGCACACTGCAGGCTTTGTAGAAAATAGTCATACGTGTATAGCATGTTCTGTCCGTGGGACTATTTTGGTTGAGTGCTACTCTCTAAACGGAGACAAACGTGTAAGCAGTGGATATTTGACACGGTAAAATGATCTTTTGTGCAGAAAAATTACATTGTGGTGCATATATTATTATTATTATTATACACACTACACATTTGGATGTGTCTAGGTTAAAATAAACCCACTGAAGTTCACAGAGATACAAACTCCCATGCATACAAAAACACACCACACACAAATGTACCTGTGCAAATAGATCAAGACTGATGACACTGAATGGCATAAACACCCCGGAGAAAAGAATGTGACAATAGTCAGTAGTAGATTGGGAATGGTGGGTGGGAGCAACTGTCTGCAAATGTCACTGAAGACCTGGATAGCTTTGTTATTAGGCAACGCCTTCACAGCCACAAGGATCTCAGTAAGATAACAGTGTCACTACCACAAAAACAACACTTGTCTGTGTTAAATGGGTCAATATAACTGTACAGGTCTCATAGGGAGAACAATTACATGTACACGTTTTTGTTATGAAGATCAAACAACAAAAGGAGGTTTGTAGGCTTTTAACATATATGTAGATCAGATGCCACATATATCTCTATGATATTTTAAAACAATAATTTTATGGTTCCCTTAGCTGTATGGACTAGAGAAACCCATGACAGGACGAAGGGAAGCTACCTATAGTGTTACCTTGTAATGCAGTGCAAATCACTAAGTCAAAATATTTGATAAGAGAAAATGTTATTTATATCTCTATACCCACCATTGTCCCAAATGTCATGATGCAGAATTTGCTCCTCTGTACAACGTCTTATGTTGTGGGGATCAGATTATTTGCAGATTTAAAAGCAAAATATATTATTATTAGCATAGTAAGTAAGGCATTTAGTTCTCCGTGATCTCTCCACATTTTGGTTAGTCAAGTTAGCGTCTATTTTTTAAATTCAATATCCCTTTGCTTCATATCCATGTTAACTCACATGTTGTGAATATATTAAACCAGTGAGCCTGTTTGTCTTCATTCATTTAAGTCTTGTATCTTTTCAGGTCTTTGTATAGCCTATATTCTATTTGCTTGTAAAGTGTATATTTGTATGTGTGTAAGTTTGTATATGTATGTGTTTGTGTGCTTTTTCACCTCATTCTCCTTCCCCTTGAAGTGGCTTAATAATATCAATGGGAAAGTTAAGTTTGGCATTTTATGTCAAGATCTTTATTACAATGTCTTTTGATTTTGATTTATGCTATGCAAATTTCAGTGTCATCAGGGAACAAAAGAGAAAAGGAAGAAAAAGAAAAAAGACAAACCCCCAACTAACAAAATCAGAAAGTTATTCCAATAAGTGCATGTGTTTTGAATTTGATTGTTTGTTTTTGTTGTTCTCTTTATGTTGGCATCATTTTATATTATATTCTTTCTTTATATTATATAACGATTAATGTTTTACCCCTCATTTTACCTGTGAGTATTGTATGAAAAGTTGTAAAAAGGATCCATATTAGGGGAATCAAAGGGACTTGTTTTCATGTATTCATTTATAGGATAAAAAAACATACACCTGGTTTATTTTGATGTTTAATCTCATTTTTATTAACTCTTGACCTTTGAACATCATGAATAATAAACTATAAAATTGATCTAAAATCGTCTTTACTTACCTGATGTCTTTCAATTTTTATAAACCCATTTTTCCTTTTCCTTTTTTCAGTACAGTTTATTCTATTCAGCGTAAGCGGTGATTGTGTACGATAGTTAAAATCTGTTGTTAGATAATGATAAAAATACACTAAACATTTACCTTTTAGCTTTCCCTAGAGGAAACCTTTACAACTATCCTAAACATGTCAAAGAGAAGTGCTACAAGTCTGTAATAAAAACCTGGAAATAACAATACCAAAACTACATAAAAGAAACTGAGAAATTGCAAAGTAAAAGACTGCAGCCACTTTGGAACTAACAATTGTACATGCATAACAGGAAATACCAAAACCAACATGAATCTATTACAATGGATACCGTTAGAAGAACACTGAGCCAGAAATAAAATAAATATTTTCTTTAAAAGCAATACATGGCCAAATGTTTATCTTATTCAATCAGTTTTAACAAGAACGACGTGGTCCTATCTTCAAGTCAAACATTGATTTTCACCTGCATTCGTTTTTCCTAGTGCAGTAAGGCTATCGAACAAACTACCAACAGAAATTAAACTCAGAAATAGCAATGAAGACTTTAAAAACAGAATTAAAGACATCACTTTACAATTAGAATTAGATTAACAGTTAAGTGGTAAAATTTAAAAAAATACAACATGCTTGCTGGCAATGTGACAATAATACTTAAGAATTGAGTTGGTCAGTTATTATGAAGAAAGAAGAAGAAAACTAACACTGAATAAAGGAATCAAAAGATAAAGGAGATCAGTGTGGAGTGGAGGCGGAAGAAAGTTTACTCACCACCTGTAATCATTCACTGGGTTTCACCTTTATGCTTCTTACAACCGTACAGTTAATTCTTATAAAGATATGGTCGAAAATCCGATGTCTTGTTCCAACAATATCGAGAAAAACTCACTGAGTGATTAGATTAAAGTAATTTACTTAAGCACAGGGGAAAATACCTTGTAAAAAACACCACTGACACATTTAAAATATAATTAATAATAATAGTAATAATAATAAGAATAAGAATAAGAATAATGAAAATGGATAAAGTTCAATTAAGCAATCTGTAATGAAAATAGGATGGAGCAAGACCATTTAAATGTTTTATAGCAACAAGCGGGTGAAAAGCCTGACAGTTGATAAACATGAAATACATTGTAAACATAACGGGTAGCACAAACATAAAAAACATTGTAAACATAACAGGTAGCTTTCCGTCTTTCTTTATCATTTCCCATTCTACCTTCCAGTGTATGGGTTTTCCCTCTGAGTTAATCATAACTCCTTGGTAATTGTATGTAGCTTTGAACTTGTTCTAAGTTCTCTCTGTCCAATTTAAGATTTTGTGTTTTAGCTTCTCTAGTTACTTGCATTGTTTTGGTTTTCTTTGCATTTAGTCTAATTCTTCTGTTATTTACTTCATTATTCATCATGTTGATATTCGACTGAAGGTCACTTTCTGATTTTCCAAACAAAACTAAATCATCGGTAAATGAAAGCATTGATACATTTACTGGTTTGAGCTTCCACATACCTACATTCATTTTCTTCATTTTTGAGGAAGCCTTTGCGACTGAATCCATAAATGTGATAAACAAAGAGGACTTAGGATACAACCCTGTCTTACTCCTATATCTGCATCAAATTCTGCAGATATATTTCCAGTTACTGTCACTGCACATGTTGGTTTATGGTAAAAACTTTGAATGGCTTCTATTAAATTTTGCTCTACATTGTGTTCTTTTAAGGAATGCCATAGTTCGTCCCCCCTCACAGTGTCAAATGCCTTTTCTAAGTCAATAAAACACAGGTGCAAGTCAATGTTTCTCTCAATGAATGTTTCTATTATTTGTCTAATTGTAAATACGTGGTCTTGTACACTTCTTCCTGGTCTAAATCCACTCTGATGCTCTTCAATCTGATCCTCTACTCTTTTCCCTAGTCTCGTTTCCAGTATCCCGGCATATACTTTTCCTGGAACGCTAAGTAGTGATATCCCTCTATAGTTTAAGCATTCTGTAGTTGATCCTTTCTTGTGTATTGGTACTACCGTTGCCTTTTTCCAATCGTCTGGTACCTGTTTGGACTTCCATGCTTGTTGGCATATTGCATGTAGTAGTTTGTCTGCCTCTCTCCCTTAGTTTTTAATCATTTCTGGATAAACTTGATCTGCTCCTGGGGCCTTTCCTAATTTCACTTTTCTTATAGCTGTTTGGATTTCTTCCAATGAGTTTTTACATCTTCAGCTGTCTCAGCTGGATTACTAGTCACTCTTACTTATTGATCTATACTCCTTGTTTCATATCTTCTGGAGGGATTATGTAATTGGTGAAATTACTTTCTCCATGTTTCCATGATTTCGCTGTCTTCTTTCATTATTTCTCCTTTGGCATTCATAATTTGTCGTGTTAGGCAATGCTTTGGTCTTTCTCATGCTCTTCATTGCTCCCCAGAACAGCTTTTGATTTCCTTGATAGCTTTCTTGAAGTTTTTGTCCAAACTCTTCCCATTGTTCCTCTTTTGCTTTCCTCACTTCCTCTTTGGTGATAGTTCTTTTAATCACGTAATTTATCCTATCCTCTGGCCTCTTTGTTTGCAAGTATTTCTTCCAGGCATCATTTTTTTTTTATCTTAGTGTTGACATTCTCATTCCACCATGCTGTTCTTTGCCTATCTCCTTTAATTTGTTTCCTACCACAGACCTCTGCAGTACAACTGAGGAGTGTTTCTTTATACATTTACCACTTTCCTTCTATTGTGTTTTCATTCAGATCCATCTGCCTTTCACTGATAAATCTTTTTATCCTAGATTGGTATATCTGTTTAACTATTGGTTCATTTAGTTCCTCTATTTTGAGTTTAGTAGCTTTCTTCTCTTTCCTTTTCTGTTTGTTCTCTTCAGTCAGTAATCTCATTTTGGCAAATACTAGGTGATGGTCACTAATTGTTTCAGCTCCTCTGTTTACTCTTGCGTCCATCGTACTGTAAAAAGGGGAGCTGCTAACTATTACATAGTCTATGATTGACTTTTCGCACCTGTCTTCATTTGTGGACATCTTTATGAGGAAAAATTACTCCTCTGGTGGCTATTCCTATGTTATTCCCCAGGCAAAAATCTATTAGTCTCTCTCCGTTTGGAGAAGTTGTTGTCTGTCCTTTATCTATTACTCCTCCTGATGTTTCTACATTGTTGCCTACTCTAGCGGTTAAATTGCCTAAAACCATTAGTTCCTGTTTGGGTTTGAGATTCTCTACAGCTATTAGTAAAAGATATCTTTCTCGTTTTCAAAGATTTGATATCTTTTTCTCCTTTAGTTTGCGTCTTTGTTTGGTCCATAAGCTATTTTCTTCTTTTTCGTCTTATAAATTCCTTTCTAGTAGCTTTTCTTGCAACATTAGGAGGCCTATTCCTGCTCTAGCTTTTTGTTTTCTGTCATGATTAACTCCCTTAGCCTTTTCCATCGATCAATTCCAGTTCCAAAAAAAGTAGCAGGTTGCTTTCTGTCAGGGTTAACTCCCTTAGCCTTTGGTCAAGACCAGCCTGTAAGGCAGCAGGTTGTTTTCTGTCAGGGTCAAATCCCTTAACCTTTGGTCAGCCAAGACCTGCCTGCAAAGGCAGCAGGAGACTCGTAGAGGGCGGGACTGCTTAATCCCCGTACAGGTGCTTACCTGTCCATTGCCCCGATAACAGGTAGCACAAACATAAAATACATTTTGAACATAACAGATAGCACAACCATAAAATACATTGTAAACATAACAGGTAGCACAACCATAAAATACATTGTAAACATAACAGGTAGCACAAACATAAAATACATTGTAAAGATAACAGGTAGCACAAACATAAAATACATTGTAAACATAACAGGTAGCACAAACATAAAATACATTGTAAACATAACAGGTAGCACAAATATAAAATACATTGTAAACATAACAGGTAGCACAAACATAAAATACATTGTAAACATAACAGATAGCACAACCATAAAATACATTGTAAACATAACAGGTAGCACAAACATAAAATACATTGTAAACATAACAGGCAGCACAAACATAAAATACATTACAAATATAACAGATAGCACAAATATAAAATAGATTGTAAACATGACACGTAGCACAAACATAAAGAACAAAGTTGCCCAGTAAAAAATAAGTTTTCCACAAAGAAAAAAAAAATGGCTCTTAAATATGACAAGTCATGATTAAGAGACTAAGTTGATGAAAAACGTATCAGCCACAGACGAGAAAAAAACAAAGGGAAAGGATTGCATGTACATAAATGTCTCAGACAAATTATGACTAAAAGCAATTGGTTAAAATCAAGTAAGATCAGAAAGAATTGACAACAAAGAAAGTGAAAGGGAAAGAACTGAGAGACCCAACCATCGAAATTTGCCTCTACATGGCCAAAGGACAGTTTAGAAACAGTAAACAAAATGACATTGAATAATATTATTAAAGCCCCATAGGAAGAAAGAGGAGACAAATGCAAGGAACAGACAGAAAAAAAACTGGCCACCATGAGGATCAGTGAAGTTAGCTCGGTTGGTAGCACGCTTTCCTTTCATGGCGAGGCAATGGGTGCCAACGCAGAGGTCGCAAGTTCAATCCTCATGGTGGCCAGTTTTTTTTTTTCTGTCTATTCCTTGTGTTTGTCTTGTGTTTGTTCCTATGGGGCTTTAATAATATTATTCATTGTCATTTCCTTCATTTTTGATATGCCCCTTGCCTCACTGTTTGTCTTTACCCTTTGAAACAGTAGTCTTCTTCTGCTCCTCTATCAGCAGCAAAGAGTAATTTAATTGTTATTTAGTTTGTACCTTGTTGTAAAGGGTTCTCCTGGAATCTAGAGGCTGGAGCCCGATGTTTTAGATGACAATGGAGGCGTAGTGAAACCATAGTGGTGTGAGTTAGTTAGTAATCAGGACGACACTGGTACATACTCCATGGCTGGCACGGGTGTTTTTTCACAATGTTGTACTTGTAGGAAAGGTACTTCACTCTGCTTTCCTCATTTGACTCAGGTGTGAATGAGTACTCAGCTATTGGTAGAGAAAGATCTTGTCAGAGTGTTAGTATTAAGCATCTAACAGGCTGCTGTACCGTATGCTCCCCAGGGAGTTGAGAAGGACTTTGAATGACATGGTCTGCTGGGAGATAACTGATGTACATTCTTTGAGCCTGCACTTGATACATCTTTATCTTTATGTTTATGATGACAATGATTTGAACAAGATGAAAGATATATAGTATAAGATGATACAAATAGAATTCTCAGTCAAATTTATCGCAATAAAATGGCAATGTATCATTAATTAAACAATGAGGGAACAAAACAAGATAAAAAACCAGACAAGACACAAGCTTCACTTTTGTTTTTCTTTTCATGTTTATTACATAAGAACTTAAAGAATATCTTATACAATAATGTAAAACAACTTTGGAATGGAGGAATGCTTTAAATTTAAAGGAATGTAATACATTTGAGAAAGTCTATTTCACTGGCAATGTTTTTTATGAGGACCAAGAGAGAAATATTTTTCAGATGAAAAAATAGCTGATTTGAGGTATTGATTGAATTCAGTAGTTTTTTAACATAAATCTTCAAAGTTTGGACAAATATTATAAGAACTGTTTCAATTTTTACTCTGACAAACAAAACCCCAAAAATAAAAAAATTAAAAAATTTCTGATTGAAATCTGTAATTCAGTTAACCAATTTTTTGTTTCGTATATAAAGTAAACCATTTTCAAATTTTCTGAAAGGGATTTTGTTCATCATAGAGTAAAACAATGAAAATAATGGAATGCAAAAATGAGGGAAATCAATGGCTCATTTGATGTTGGAATTTTTTACAAGTCATTTGGAAGAGTCTGTGTCTGGATTCAATCATATTTTCCTTCCCTTTGTCGTCTTAAATTCAAGGTAAATGAAAATGGTATCAAATTGAGCAGCTATCTATTGCTTTTGAACATATCACAGATTCACTTTGATTATACTGTAGAGTAAGAAAAATTAAGAATTTATACCTGAATCATTCACATGTCTTTACTTCCCTTTCCTGTACAATGTCTACACGACATTTCAATTTAAAAAAAAAAAAAAGAAACTAAAAAAAACAAACAAACTTCAACCAATTCAAGGTGATAGACATAACCATAGAAGTGATGAGAAAGGAATATTTGATGGCGTCCATTTTTGTTATCGCTGCTGAGAGCGTAACACAACTGTGTGATTTGTTGTTAATGCAAGTCACAGCCAACAGAGTAAGGTATGACGCTTCTTTACATTTAGGCAGTTGCATTCGTGTTTGATCTGAGATATATGTACACACAGGAAATAAATGGTTTTTAATTAATATGATCATAAAAGAGAATTTTGGTGTCGGTCACACAATTGTCTGACTTAGCGGAATTGAAATCTGACACTGCTAGATCAAACATTGTGTTCCTTTGAAAACTGTGAACTTGCATTTCTCTACACCACCAGGTGCAAATGAATACCAGCACCAACTGGGTAGTAAAACCTGCTAATGTCCTGTCCACAAAGTGATGTATTATCATGTGGTCTCCTTCACATCATAGAAACCGGGCTCAGCTGTGACTCTGTGGGCCATAATGGCCTTGAAGAAATTTTTTCTTTAAAAGAGACCATTATTTCCAATTTACACAGTTTGCCACCTCATTGGTCTATGACTATGACATTGTGAGTCAGTAAAACAAGTTACTTATGTAAGAATGCATTTGGAAGCAACGGTTTAAGTTTATCAAAACAAAGATGATTACATGCATGTCAGATCTCTCTACTGACAGGAAGAGTACTGTTTTTTTAAGTCAAGTGTTACATTTGTATATGAAAAATCTTTATGAATTGTATTATCAATTCAAAAACTAAAAATAACAAGATGGAATCATGGTAAAAGTTTATGTGACCTTGAATGGGCAGGGAAAAGCTTTTGCAGGTTTTGACATTCAGGAAAACAGGCAAAATAATTTAAGATATTAACATTTCTTAAAACTCATTAGTGAAATTATTGCATCTACTTATGTATTCAAATCCTTAAAGATAAATTATTAAAAAGACATTTTATTGCAAGAAAAGGAAATTGTATCATAAATGAAACATATCTCCAGAAGTTACATTTTCCTTTATTTCCTCTTGCCCTTTCTGTGGCGATCGGACAGGAAGTCAACCTCGGCTTCAGACATCCCCAGCATTTTTCTCAGTCTGAGAATCTCTTGTTTGTACCTGAGAAGCAGAAACCATTTAAGCTCATCTTTTACAGTAAACTCCAGATATATCAAATAGACATCAGTGGGAACATCAAAGTGATATTGACATAAGAGAAAGTCGATGTAAGGGAACAGAGGGGAATGAATCAAATTATCAAAGAGAAGATATTTGTTTATTATAGTCACTGTAGTTCTACATGAATTTCTGTTTTCTTACAACTTCATAAGGGACAAATTGGAACAACAAAAATATGTCAATATAAGCAGTATATCTATATTTCAATTTGAGTTTTTCCTTTTATTTTTCTTGGATAAGATGTGACTGAAAATCATAATTATTGAGATAAAGTAATGTATTCTGCAGTTAAAGTAGTTACCTCACTAAGTGACTGTCGATGTACTCCTGACTCTCTTTTAATTGTTGCTGCAAAACTTGATTCTCACTCAAAAGTCGTGCCCTCTCCTGTTCTAGTTGTTGTTGTGTGTTGAGTGTGAATTCTCTCATCTGTTTGCGTAGGGCTCCCCACAAGTCTGACCTTGCTGCCACAGAGCTGTTAAAAAAGTGATGAGCCATTTTGGTTTACATACTACTATTTCATTTTATAGATCGTACTAACACATTTATCTCAATCCTCATAATGAGCTATCATTTTTTTTATTTTGACAAATAAGCATATGGATATATCTATATTTTCCCTTATGAGAGCTACGTTATGTGACCGAGTTAAAATTTATTCCTAAAATATAGAGAAACTTGATTGTCACACCTAAAGATTTTGATTACTTAAAGAACAATGAATAATCTGTAGTGAGGAAAAAAAACAAGTAATGTGCTGTCTGTTTTGAATCTGACTTCTTCAGTACTATTATACATGCATTATCAATAAATATATGGATTTATGGTATACATAAAATGTACAGATAGTAAAGAATTAATGGTCTTGAGCTCAGGTTATTTACCGCTGATAAATATAATTTTACAGGAGTAATTAAAACTAGCATTAAATCCCCCTTGATCTAAAGAATAAATTATCATAAACCATTCACTCATTCAACAGTTTTAAAACTTACTCAGGAAGTTCACTGCTGCTTTCAAATAATTTCATGGAAAACAGGAACATTATAGCCTTTTAATGCCTTTTAATGTCATGAATTTGTAGCCTCTAACAAATTTCAAACATTAACATTAACATAGTGTGTCCTTGCTGCATTTTACATAAATAAAATGACATGTCCTCTTGTCATAGACATAACATTGTCTTCATGATATTGTAGTTTTGTTACTCTTCAAATAATAAGATATTAATACATTTTATTAAACTGAGTATATTTTATTTAATTGTAGAGATATCTGGTTCAGAAAATCTAACATGTGTTTTAAATATAAGAATCTGCTTAAAAAATGTCCAAATGGCCAGGAGGTTAATTCTATGGAAGATTCAACCTATTGTCTGTTTAAAGGATAATGTTCAAGAAGCAACTTACTTCAGGTCAGCAAAGTTTTGCTTGCCCTCCTCACCAAATAAGCCATACTAGGGAAGAAAAAAAGAAGCAAAGAATTCAAATAACACTTTAAAGAAACAAGGGATCAGATTTGAGTAAATATTATTTACTAGAATCACTTGCACAAATATGAAAATATACTTCACAACAATGTATAAATGTGGTTTAAACAATCAATGGACACTTGTACAGAAACACAATTACAGTTCATAGGCAGGAGCTGCAATAGCATGATCACTAGAATGCTGACTGAACGCGTAAGCCTTGATTTTAAGTGTGCAGGCAACAAATCAACAATTAGAACTAGTATATCAAGCAATGTTTCAGCTCATAATTTTCTTAACTTTTTAGCATTTTGCTTTGTTACTTTCCATCTGACCACAGAGACAGCACTTTAATAATGTAACTTGGTCTGTGTGACACCTTTTCTCATTCAATGACATGGACATTGTTATGATAAGAAGTATGCTCAAATAGATGTGTTGCGTCTCCTCTCTGTATTACTGTGGTTGCCTTAAGCAGCATATGTCCCTGTACATATTCTATTTGCTTATTACCTTTTTGAAGCGTATATATATATATGCTCTCTAGACTGTCAAAGACCAATAAATTGTCCTGATTTTACAGTGGGCATATTTAAAGAGCATGATGACTGGCTTATAGAATTCTATTTTTGCATTGAGTTTGTTCTATGTATTCAGCTGACACTTATTTGAATT
>JAXRKP010000909.1:130000-145000 GCA_037039925.1 Doris montereyensis | reverse complement strand
GCTAGTTCTTTCATCAAACCAGTCCTGAAGAAAGATTAGAGCAGAATAATTGTAAGAATAATTGACCGTGCTTTTTAAAATGACATTAAAAAAATCAATTGCTCAATTTTAAAATTTACTGATATTGAAAACAAACCCTTAATGTGAATATTTTTTACAGAAAATTAAAGAAGAAAAGAAAAGAACATGAAATTTCATCTTTTCATTGTTAATCAGGTTTTAACTTACATTCTTGATTCATATTTCTTGTGATCATCACCTTGTTCATTTTTCAGACGGTTCATTTCATTTTCAAACTTGCGCTGACTGGCAAATAGCTGAAAAGTATGAAGAGAAGGATAGAAATGAGATGGAATTCAAACAAAAAGAATTGAAAAAATGAAAAAATCCTTTTCTCTCGAAATTGAAAGCAAATATACAATCCTGTGCTTAATGAAAAGAGATGTCATTCCATAAATAATAGGGAAATTTTTCTTGTCCATAAAGAAACATTGATCAAAGAGAATCATTTTCATATTTTAATAGCATGAAGTAAATCAAAGGGAACATACAGTACAGTAATAGAAACAAAATCTTAGGAATGTATCTAAAGATAATCAATACTATAAATATTTAGTATTTTACTATGTATTTGGGCAGTTTGTGGTTGATATTGTCTCAAAGTGTGATAACTTACCCGCTCCTCCACCAGCTCTCTGTCTTTTTCTGACCCAAGAATTTTATCAGCCTTTAGATAATAGAAAAGATAACACATGGAATGAAAAATGCATACTTTTATAGATAATTTTGCGTTTCTTAAAGTACTAGGAAAATGAATGTGAAGGGGAAAACAAAAATCTTAATCATGAAACAAACAAATCTTAACTCCCCAAGATTTACATTTTTTTCTAATTGAGTATTTTAAAAATCAAAATTAAAATTAAATTTCTTCACAAAGTAACCTTGCTGACTAGCCCAAGTTTTAACGCGCAAATTTAGGACAAAATCATTTGTCAAATTTCAATAAACAACTCTGAAAATTTAAAATACAGCTTAAGCCGCTTAATTTAAAACAGCACCCTTTCACGGAAATTGTTGCAATTAAGCAGTGTTCCAATAAGGTGGCATCCATGCAGGGAACGACCTTATAGTGTATTATATATGTACGATTACTATAATTGGTAAAGCTATGTTTATTTCTTCTATGTGCACATGTTTTACATATATATCCTTGGCAGTTGCATATTTATTTTACTCTTGGTGCTTTGAGAATATCCCATTTGATACATTAAAAACACTATACAATACAATTGTACAGAATGCCAATAAATCTTCAATGCAAATACATCGTGTATGGAGTAGATCTGCGCAGTCTCATTCACATGCCTATGTAATATGCTACGCCGCTGCCGCCTTTCATTGGTCGGGCCAGAAGATCATGTTCAATGTCATCACATCCTCCATCTAAATCCAACATCTGACCATTCATCGTTGTTGATCATCTGATGTGATAGTCTTACCTACGTTGTCTCCTTGGTATGTCTATACAATATAGCTACACGTGCCATCCAAACATATCAAGTGTGAGTATAGTATACTGTATAATGCTTGCACATTTCATTTAAATTAAGCAGCTGATAAATGTTAAGATCTTACGTTATAGTAACTTTCTGATTAGAATTTTCGCCTTGATTTGAGACAATGGCCATTTTTTCCATTCCAATAAAGCGGCAAGCGTTGCAATTAAACAGCGTCATTTTCATATAAAGAATTCTGTCCCAGAGGAATCGTTCGAATTAAGCGGCTATTTCAATCAAGCAGCATTCCAATTATCGGCTTCGACTGCACCAACATGGCTTTTTAATACTTTTATTTTCATTGATCCTTTCGTTAACAAAACTTAAATGTTTCTTTCATTCTTGAACACATCTTATTCACAGTTTAAAATAAAAACAAAAATTTAGATCTATACTGACCTTGATCTTTCCACTGGTATTTTTATTCACTATTGCCCGAACTCTAGCAATTTCAGCATTGGGGTCATCAACCTGAGATGGATCCCCATTGGTCAGAATCAAAACCTGTCTCATGAGGGCAGCTTTGTTGTTCACCAGGTTAAGTAACTCTATTGCCAGGTTTTCGTTTTTAGTAGACTGTGAAACCATAGAGAGAATGAAGCAACTCATCACAAGCTTAATATGTTTACAAGGTTTAATTTACAGAAGAAAGAAAAGATGTATTATGCTTTGTCTTTATTGGGATGGACACCTGAGGGTCAAAGAAGATGATCATGTCCAAAAACGACGTGGCAGAGGATGGTAGAAGTGGAAAGGAAAAGAGATGGAGAGGGGTGGCCTTCCTGGGGAAGAGCAAGACAAGACAGGACAGGACAGAAAATTGTGGAAAGAACGTAACACAGCATTGTATATGCCTTCTGACACTAAAAGAATCAAGGTTCAGTGAGACATTAAGGCTCTCATTATTAGCAAATTTGCACATGTATCAGAAAATTAAACTTTTTCCAAAATTATAAATCGGTAATGATATAAAATAAGCAAAGCATAAAAATGTTTGTCTCAATTTCTTGTCAAACATTTTAAGAGGGAACTTTGTCCATTTCAGACCCTTCCCCAGAATACTATTTTCAAAAGATTGTATCAATTTTCAATTTCAACAAAAAGATTCTCTTGTAAAAGATATTTATTTTCAAAAGATTGTATCAATTTTCAATTTCAATAAAAAGATGATTTTGTACATGTATGCTGACTGTTCCATTTGCTTTTCACATGCGCAGTACAAAGAGTTTTCTTTCTGATCCCTGCATCGTATATCTTGCTTTACCGTTACAGTTCTTCTTCTATGTCCTCTATTTTAAGTTGTGATAAAATTTGAATGTGAGAAAGTCAGCTAGCCTTATCAACCTTGCTTGATTCCCCGCTCAATTTTAGGTCTACAGGCACATCTACTTCTTCAACTGACACACACACACTTGCAAAATTCCCATTGAAAATGGAAAAAAAAAACCACCCAAGGCAACTTGTTCTAAAGTGTTCTTCTAATCTGCACAAAAATGAGAAGAAAATTCCAATGTATCCTTTGATACGTACAATGTTACAACATAGTATAAAAAACTATTTTAAATCATGTTTAATAGTCAATAAATATTTTTCATCTCTTTCAACAATAAGTCCATGATTTTCACCTCTTTCTTATGCTCATTAGTGAGAGCCAAGTAATTGGTCTTCAGAACAACATATTCATCAGCCAAATCTTTTTCGGTCATGCTCCATTTCATTTAGGCGTTCATTGGCTGCTTTACAAGCTCTGTGATGTTTATCTCTCTCATTCTGTGCCTCAACAAGTTGATTTTCAAGTAAAATTATCTGAAAAAGATTTGTGAAAATCATTCCCAATCTTGAAAATTTGATTTATTCTTTTAAAAAAATCTTAATAATGAAATAAGGATAATTATTTTGACACCTTTTTATCAAGGAGTATATGAATTCTCTTGACAGTAATAGGAACATCATGCACCAATTTTAATTATCAATATTTCAACAAATAAATGAAATACATGATGTTTATTGAATTAACTAATTCACATATTCAAAAAGGAAAAGCAGGTCAATAAGAGGAAAAAAGTGATGTAGCATAGTACATCTGGGCAGTGGACAGGTAAGCACCTGTACGGGGAGTAGACGATCCCATCCTCCATGAGTCTCCTGCTGCCTAGCAGGCGGATCTTGACTGACCAAAGGCTAAGGGAGTTAACCCTGACAGAAAATAACAACCTGCTGCCTTACAGGCTGATCTTCGTTGGCCAAAGGCTAAGGGAGTTAACCCTGACAGAAAGCAACATGCTGCCTTACAGGCTGGTCTTGAATGACCAAAGGCAAAGGGAGTTAACCCTGACAGAAAATAACAAGGCATGGTAGGGGGTTCAAGGTGAAAGCCCCATCATCTACCCATCTACCTAGGGTACAGTGTGCTAACCCCTGCTTATTCAAAACCAAACTGATTCAGAGAAATAAGTGCAATATACCCGGCCTGACCTTTCAACGACGAACATGGAAATAAACACGGACTGTGATTTTTAGAACGTGGAATGTTAGGGCAATAAATGGAAAAGAGTTAGAATTAGTTGAAGTAATGGACAAATTCAAAGTGGATATTTTGGCCATTACAGAAACAAAGAAAAAAGGACAAGGAATAGTGATCATCACCTAGTGATTGCCAAAATGAAATTACTGACTGGAGAAAACAAGCAGAAAAGGAAAAAGAAGAAAGCTACTAAACTCAAAATAGAGGAACTAAATAAACCAATAGTAAAACAGATATACTAATCTACGATATAAAGATTTATCAGTGAAAGGCAGATAGATCTGAATGGTAGCACAATAGAAGAAAAATGGCAAATGTATAAAGAGACACTCCTCAGTTGTAGTTGTACTGAAGAGGTCTGTGGTAGGAAACAAATAAAAGGAGATAAGAAAAGAACAGCATGGTGGAATGAGAATGTCAAGACTAAGATCAAAGAAAAGAGGATGCCTGGAAGAAATACATGCAAACAAAGAGACCAAAGGATAGAATAGATTACATGAATAAAAGCACTATCGCCAAAGAGGAAGTGAGGAAAGCAAAACAGGAACAATGGGAAGAGTTTGGACAAAGACTTCAAGAAAGCTATCAAGGAAATCAAAAGCTGTTCTGGTGGGCAATGAAGAGCATGAGAAAGACCAAAGCCCGGTAGTACCAATACGTAAGAAAGGATCAACCATGGAATGCTAAAACTATAGAGGGATATCACTACTTAGCGTACCAGGAAAGGTGTATGCCAGGATACTGGAAAAGAGACTAAGGAAAAGAGTAAAGGATCAGATTGAAGAACATTATCAATGTGGATTTAGACCAGGAAAAAAGTATACAAGACCACATATTTACAATTAGACAAATTATAGAAAAATTCCTTGAAAGAAACATTGACTTGCACCTGTATTTTATTGACTTAGAAAAGGCATTTGACACTGTGAGGAGGGACGAACTATTGCATTTCTTAAAAGAACACAATGTAGAGCAAAATTTAATAGAAGCCATTCAAAGTTTTTACAATAAACCAACATGTGCAGTGAAAGTAGCTGGAAACATATATGTAGAATTGATGTAGATATAGGAGTAAGACAGGGTTGCATCCTAAATTCTCTTTTGTTTATCACATTTATGGATTCAGTTGCAAAGGCATCCTCAAAAATGAAGAAAATGAATGTAGGTATGTGGAAGCTCAAACCAGTAAATGTGTCAATGCTTTCATTTGCTGATGATTTAGTTCTATGTGGAAAATCTCAAAGTGACCTTCAGTCAAATATCAACATTATGAACAATAAACTAAATAAAAGAAGAATGAGAGTAAATGCAAAAGAAAACCAAAACAATGCTAGTAACTAGGGAAGGTAAAACATAAAATCTTAAATTGGCCAGGGAGAATTTAGAACAAGTTCACAGCTACAATTACCTACGAGTAATGAATAATACAAAGGAGCCACAGTGGAATGAAGTCAGACATCACATTGTGTGATGCCGGAGGTATTACTTAGATCTAGATTCTAGATATTTCTCGTTTGTTGTCTGACGAAGGGTTATACCCGAAACGACACGTGCTTGTTCTGTCTTTATTAGTGGAGCTGTCACTTATTGTCATATTTCGCCTAGGAGTAATGATTAACTCAGAAAAGCTGAGAGAAGAAATCAGCCTGAGATTCCAAAATGCAATGACAATATATAATCATCTAGGAAAGGCATTTACAAAACAAGAATAGTCAACAAAAACCAAAATGGCAGTATACTTTAGCATCAAATAAGGCACGTAGAACGACAATATTCTTACGTTATGTAAATTTAATGACGACAAAACAATAACATGGAATATCATGGTTATCATGAAGAGATTGAGGTCGTGTCCGTTAATCTTCTCATTCAGCAGCAGTGCTGTTTTGTGTCAACCTCAGTCACTAGTTCAAGTCAGTCCTAGCAGTTCCAAAAAGGTCAATAATTGATGTAACTCATGTCGCTCATAACCCCTCCCAGCGGATACAGTTCCTGTAGGAGCGATGATGCTGTCTGCTATCATCGAACTCAAGGGGCGACGAAGAACTCTGCCGGTGCATGAAGTCACGTTGTCATTTGCTGACGGTTGATTTGAATGAGAAGGTGGTGTGACAGTCGCAGGCTTTGGAGTTGAGAATTGATCAGGGGCGTATAGCACTGGTTAACTGAGTGACGTAGTCGCTTTTAGGCGGTCAATTGAGATGTTTTCTAAGCGCCCTTTCATCTCGAGGGTGAAGTATTTATCATCCTTCTCAACAACACGAAATGGACCGTCATATGGTCGTTGGAGGGGTTCTGTGTGAGTCTTTCCGAACGAAACATAGTCGGCAAGCTAAAGTTGAGGGTACGTGAGAGGGTTGTTTTCCATGGAACTTCGGCGCAGGGGCATGAATTGAACGCATGATTTGTTGGAGTTGCCTAAGGAATGGTATATCTGGTTCGGAATTACGATCACATGGTTGCAGGAATTCACTAGTGTCGAACTAACAAGTTCGACAGGTGAACAGTCAGGATCCACTCTCCAAGAAGAACGAAGGCCTAATAGAACCATGGGAAGTTCTTTCAAACCAATTCGAGTGGTTGTGCAGCTTTTAGTGCTGCTTTGAGTTGGCGGTGAAAGCGTTCAACCATTCCGTTTGCTTGTGGATGGTAAGCGGTGGTTGTTTTTGCTTTGATGCCAAGCAGTTTGTTGAGTTCAGTCCATAGGGTCGAGGTGAATTGCCTCCCACGGTCAGAAACTATGTCTTCGGTACAATCTTGAAATCCAATGGTGAAGAAGAGCTGAAGCGCAGGTGGTAGCAAGGGCATCGGGGAGAGGGATGGCTTCGGGCCATCTCGTGAAGCGGTCAATTATTGTGAATAGGTATTTCATACCTTGGCTTTCTGGTAGAGGCCCAACTAAATCTATGTGGAGGCAGCAAAACCTATCAGACGGGGGAAGGCGTTCTGTGAGTGGAGAGCGAGTATGGCGATGGACTTTGTGAGGCCTGACAATCAGGGCACTCCTTGCACCATTTGCGGATGTCACGTTGCATGCCATGCCAAACGAAGCGTTGTGAAATTGTTTTTTGGGTGGGTCTAACACCGGAGTGTGAAAGACCAATGAATCTTGTTGAACACGATGTCCAAGAGGTGGAAGTACTGGCCTTGGCGCCCCAGGATGTGTCGCACAGAAGCGTTGACGAGCCGATATCAATGTCTTTGAGCGTCAGGCCTGTTGTTTTGGCCATACGGTATGAGACCATTTCGTCTGCTGTTACTTGGTCACGGGCAGGTGGTCAAAGTTGATGTTTTCATCCCAATGATTGTCCCTGCCGATCGCGTGGAGAACCAGGGTGTCCGTGTTTTCAGTTTCTCGACAGTGTTTATCCTCGATAGGACCACATTGAATTTACCTTTGATATATTGAATGTCCGTAGTAAATCCTGCATGAAAGACAAATGTCTAGTTTGGCGTGGAGAACGGTCATTCTGGCTTTTCAAAGCAGTCGTCAGAGGTTTGTGGTCTGTGAAGAGGGGCAAAGGGTCTTCTTCCAAAAAGTGTCATTGCACTGTAAGATGCTAACAGTTCACGGTCGAATGCGCTGTACTTTTTTTTCAGAAAGCTGAAAAAAGGCAAGGGGTGCCCAGGATCTACCTCATGCTTGCTCAAGTTGGGCTCCAATGGCGGTGTTCGATGCATCCACGGTGAGACTAGTTGGAGCCTCTGGTGAGGATGATGCAAGAGTACTGCCTCACTGAGCAGGGTTTTGGTTTGTCGAAAGCTTCTGACAAACGCTGGATCAATCAATCTTTTGTCCTTTGCCACTTGCCTGAGCATGGAGCGGGCTAGAGTAGCAGCAATTCCAGGAAGGAAACGGTGGTAGTAATTAACCATGCCTAGAAGCGTAGGCTCTTGTGGGTGGTTCGCCAGTCACGAAGGGCAGCAATCCTGTCAGGAAGAGGAGTGGATTCCTTTAACTGACGTGATGTCCCAAGAAATCGATTTCCAAAAACACATTTGGTTTTGTTTATGACCAGGCCATTGGAAGATAGGAGTGTGAACAGTTCCTGAAGGTGCTTAATGTGTTCCTGTGGAGAATGACTGAACCAGAATGTCGCGAGATATACTCACGCTGCCGCAGTATTCCATCCATGAGGCGTTGGAAAGATTGGGAGCATTTTTCAATCCGAAAGGCATTCCTCGGAGGAACTCCCAGAGTCCGAAAGGTGTAATTATTGCTGTCTTTGCTATAGACGATGAGGCCATGGGGATCTGATGATAGCCTCTAATCAAATCGATTTTTGAAAAGATTGAACAGCCAGCAAGATGGTTGGGTGAAATCTTGAATATGCAGAGGATAGCGGTCGCCTTCGGTTGATGCATTCAGACACCTGTAGTCACCACAAGGTCGCCATTTTCCATCAGGCTTAGGGACAACATGGAGAGGTGGAAGACCATGGGGATTTTGAACGGGTGGACAATGCCTAATTCTTCCATCTTTAAAAACTCTGCTTTAGCAGCAGACAGTTTTTCTTGGTCTAGACGTCGAGCTCTTGCATGTGTTGGTGGCCATTAGAGACGATGTGGTGTTCGACGCCGTGTTTGTTGGTAGAGTTGTCAAAATGTGGACTAAGGATCTCAGGAAACTGCTGCAGCAGGTTTGAATATTCGCTCTGAGGCTGGAGACTTAAACCTGAGAGTGTAATGTTCAGACTTTTCAAGGAGGATAGACATGTTGTCAAGTGACACAAGGCGCTTGCCGCGGAGGTCAATGGCTAGTCCGTTAGATATGAAAAAATCTGCACCGAGTATAGGCTGAGTGACGTCAAGGTGAAACTGATGTGTGTATCGTCTCTTAGGACTTAACATTAATGACATGATACGAGTTCCCCAGGTGCGAATGGATGTTCCATTGGCTGCTGAGAGTTGTATTGAAGGGTGCCGTGTTTGACGATCTTGGGGAGAAGCAGGGTATACAGACACCTCCGCTCCTGTATCGACGAGGTATGAAACACCAGATTTGCGGTCCTCGACTGAAAGCGTGTTGTTTCCCTGAGAGAGCCAGCTGCTGCCACGCCTAGCGACTGGCCTTGTCGTTTCCGACTTCTGGAGAAGTGATGCAAACTTGCATCCAGGTTGACAATTGCGTGCATGTGGGCCGAATCAAACTGGGGCTGGTGGAGATGCTGTGTTTGTTCCCGGGCGACGAGAGTTTTGGTTATGGGACCTGAACCTAATGGACTCCACCCCTGCAGGAGACGGTTGGTCGGTAGCATGTGCAATCTGCTGATGTTAGTACCAGAACGCGCTTCCCAAACCCGATCGGTAGCCTCTGCCAGTTTTTCCAAATCATCGAAGTCCTGACCTGCAATGATGGTGCGGACATCGGCAGGTAGGTTGGAGAGGAACAATGCTCTTTTGAGGGTTTGAGGATCATCGCTTAATGCGGTTGATCTTTCGTAACAGGGCAGTGGGGCTTCCTATCGCCTAGACCGTTTAGGTTTAACAGCTCACTGTCTCGTTGAGCTTGAGATTTGCCAAATGCTTTGATCAGAGCTCTTTGAGACTTTTGTATTTCTCAGGGGGCTTACTCATCATGCACCTTTCAGCAGTTTTGAAATCCAGTGCACTGACAACGTAGTCATATTTTGTCTGGTCTTGTGTGATGCTCCTTTGTAGCCAACTGGGCTTCCACTCTAGCAAACCAGATCTCTGGGGAGGAGATCCAAATTCAGGCAGCTTGACAGATACTGCATTGACTGGCATTGGCTGTAGGGAATGCAGTTGGCTAGCTAGGGCAGCAAGTAGCACTATCATGTTGAATGTTGCAAAATAACTCTAAATCTAGATCTGATCCTAACTGACTGTACGACGTGGTGGGGTGTGCTAGATCTAGATCTTGTAGCAGTACTAAAATCTAGATCTATAAAGTGCAAAGTAAGCAGAGAGTAGAGAGAGGTAGATCTACCGTGGGGCCAAGGGTAGATCTAGATCTAGATTTTTAAACTGGACGAGTTCAGAATCGGGTCACCAATTTGGCATCAAATAAGTCACGAGAAACGATAATATTCTTACGTTATGTAAATTTAATGACGATAAACAATAACATGGAATATCATGGTTATCATGAAGAGATTGAGGTCGTGTCCGTTAATCTTCTCATTCAGTAGCAGTGCCGTTTGTGTCAACCTCAGTCACTAGTTCAAGTCAGTCCTAGCAGTTCCAAAAAGGTCAACAAGGGATGTAACTCATGTCGCTACAATACAACACAATTTATTGTTCTACTCTCCTCTATGGTAGCACCTTAGACAGTACAGAATACAGTAGAGTACAGGCAGCTGAAAATATCTAAGAAGAGTAGGGAAAACTAGAAGAGACAAAATCAGAAACACAACAATAAGAGATCAAACCAAAGCAGATGGCATTAGAACTAAGATAGAAATAAATCAATTGAGATGACAATAGAATAGCTAAATCAGTATACAGTGCTAAAGCCCAAGGTAAAGACTAAAAGGCAGACCTTGGAGAAAGTGGGAAGAAGATATAAAAGAGGCATTGAAGCATAGAAATTTAACTTTTTTGGAAGGAAACAGAAAATGTCAGGACAGGGCATCGTGGAGAAATATCATCTCGGGCATCTGAACCCATACACCGAAGGTAGAATGGGAACTGATAAAGAAAGAAAGAAAGAAAGAAGCATAGTACATCATCATATTAGGGAAAGACTCATGAAATAACATCTTTTTTTACCTTATTGGTGATCTCAAAATTTGTCGCCTCAGTTCTTCCTTTATCTTGTTATTTTCAATCTGCATTTCCACCAAAGATTGAGAAACCTGTAAAGAGAATTGATTGCACTACAATATTGTCGGATAAGATATAAAAATACATTAATTCGATGTACATGGAATGCAAATCAAGCATTAGTAGATTTGATTTATCCCCAAAACAAGTTTCCCCTTCCCTCATACTCCTACTACAAAAAACAGCAACTTTAAAATGGATGATTTTTAATCAAATGATTAGAAAAAACTATTTTTAATTACATCACAATATTAGAAGTCGACAATATTTATGAATATTCCTGTCTTATAGTGAGCTTGCTGACTCTAGTTGCTAAAAGTAACCTGACAATAAACACACAGGATGGAATCTGTTTTTAAAAATGACATATGAATTGTCATGTCACATGAATTAAATTACCCATTTTTAAATACATTCTTCTACTGACCATGGGATGGCTTTACTTGCCTCTTCATTTTGTTGAGGAGAATGAGATTCAAGTTTGTAAACACCATTAAGTCATATACATATTATATGTACAAATATGTTATACCTCAGATGATATCATGTATAATCATTAGATCCAATCAGTACTTGATGCTGAGGTTACGCAGCTTTTTTTATTGTAATGCCGGGAAATCGATGAACAAGTAACAATTAAAGGTCTCCTGGATCCCAGGCAAACAATCTTTTCCTGATAAATTCAAATACTGTATCAATCCAAAGTTAATAAGAAAAGCAGGCTTTCTTTAGTCCAACATGTGGAATATGGTGATTCTGGCGCAGTGGTACCTGAGTTTACCTTGCTCAAAGTGAGAGAAACTCTCAGCTTTACTTAATTACAAGCATGCTACACCCGGGTGATATCAAGTATGAATATTAGATCTAGTCATTACTCGGTACTGAGAATATGGAGGCATCAACAATACTATTCCAACTTTTTATAAAACCTGTTGAAAATAACGGCTTACAAATGAAATTCTACTCAAAGACTGGGAAACAATAAAATTTTCAGTAATTAAAGGTCACTTTCCGTGGAAAAAATTCCTCAAATGAAAACGATCTTTGTGGACAAAGAACGACCAACTCAGGGTTATATCATATTTATAGATAATTTTACATATATGGATGACATTGTTGTGTATTTTGTGGTTTTCTCTGCTGCTAGACCTTTTAACATAAGATAACAACATGTTTTTCCCCTTTGAATACCATACACAATTGTTCATAATTTTACCTTCAGTTTTCCTCTTCACTGAAAAGCAATTGCTGTGATAAGTCAGTCTTTGTATTGGCAACATGGCCAATCTTGTTGGTGATCTGATCAACCTTGAGTGACAGCCTTTCATTCTGGTCTTTCAGAACAAGCTGCATGAAGAAACCCCCCAAAAAAACCCCCATGAAAACTGACATGCACAATGCTAAAAAAGAACCTATAGATATTGTATTTACATCTGTATCTAATCTACATGCTGTTTTCTATTGTGAGAGTCCAACTGGAAAGAATCTATTAGTTCAGTGTTAATAATTACAAAAAGTGATGAATTCCATCATTGGAGACAGTAAACATTTCATATTTTGCGTTTAACCGTTCATCAGACAACAAACAAGTAAGGATTACACACATATATAACAATCACAAAATGTCATGTCAGAAAAAAGAAAAAGAGAGTGAAAGGAAGGGGAGAAGAGAGTAAAAGAAGAAGAGGATAACGGAAAAGAAAGAAGGTGTGTAGAGTAAACAAGGAAACAGAAGAGAAAAGAGAACAGTGAACAGAGAGTTTAAATTTACAGTTATGCATTTCTCATCAGGTAACAATAGTAACTAAATATACTTGTAATGCACTGTGTGAACATCATTCTTATGGTTGTAAAGAATAGCAAGATCTTATTGCAGCTGTGATCAATGTTTCAAAAAATGAAATAAAATCCAACCTTCTGCCTACTCCCCTTCCCCTCCAATCCCCACTCCAAGTAATAAGACTCCAAAACTAAATTAATATAACAAAACAAAAACTTAAAACACTCTTCCCCTGCTTATAAAAATTAGTAACCCCAAAACAACCCGACACAAACCTGTGTTGTCTTTTCAATGGGTTTGCACACTTTTGATTGTTCTAACATAATGCTAAAAGTATATCAATAAAAACTAAACATCAATAGCATTGCTAAAAAAGGAAGTATGGGGCATGCATATATCACATACATTCTCTGTCTGTAGACGTCTAACTTCTGATGCTGGATCTCCAGCATAAGGCGCTGTGGCTGCCATTGTTGGTCCGACTCCTGCTTGATGCTTTAACTCAAGGATTTTGGCTCTGTACTGAGTGCATAAATTCTGCAAATAGCATCAGAAGAGTGACAGGCCATGAGCAAATATGTTGCTTTCCCTTTAAAACAATTGCTATAATTTCCACTCATCTTCAATCAAAATTAATACACAGTTTAAAAAGTTTAAGGGGAAAATAGAAGTGACAAGAACTTTTCATTAGAGAAACGTAGGCGGGAGAAAATGAATTTAATGAAATTATTTTTATATATATATATATATATATATACAGTCACGTCTTGATAATCAGGATGTCTCGATAATCCAAACAGATGAGCTGGGTACAGATTTATTACCGTAAGGTCTGAGGCCTAATACTGCTTCATATTGCGTCACTTTGATAGGGCATTTTATAATCCGGGTCTCTCGATAATCTGGACAAGTTGCTTGGGACGGAGCTGTTTGGAATATTGAGACGTGAATGTATGTGTTTTATTTGTGCCTCTTTTAATTGTCTGTGTCTATGCACCCTCAAATTTTTGAAGGCTTGTCATCTCTTTCTTGAGATGCCAGTAACTCAATTGGTAGAGCATCTGATAACCACTCAGAGTTTAATTCCCAGTCCGGGGAAAATTTTCTGGCCCTCTGTCAACCCAGCAACAAAATGGGTAGTTAAGTCTATTTAGATTTGGTAAAAGCACAGTCTGTGTGAAAGGCAATGACAAACTGCCAGATTATGCACAGGACTCTACTTCTGGTTACCCTACACTAGGCCTGGGCGCCACTCAAGCCATTTATCGATACCAACGACTAAAAAAGCTTTGAGGCGTTTTATTTGAATCTGACCACGGTCTCGAGACCAGAAGTGATGATAGCTAACTCTCGTCTTGATACCAACCGACACTAACTACTTTGCCTTGACAAGACCAGACTGAGAGTGAGGAGTGAGGGGTAGTAACACTGTAGTGATGCAAGGTTAAGTCCTGTCTCTTCATCGGAACTTTTCACTTGCCGTTACCCTCCCCTCTCCCACTACATCATTTGCAGCACCCAATCCCTTTCTTTTCACGCTAAGCATGAGCCTAGCTAACTTTCAGTTCGCTACCACAATTACTCCTTCTATCACGGTGACAGTGTGGAGGTCACGAGCATCCTCACCACCACCTTCCCCTCCACCCAACCAAGGCCCAAGGCTCAGAGGGTTCATATTTGCAGTCGTGAAAGTGCGAGGTGGTCTCATGGTATTCATAAAAGTGAGTACTCAAATAACGCCAGACCAAGAGAAGACGGTAGTTGGTATCAATGAGTAATAGAAAAATGAGTCTTGCCCAGGCCTACCCTCTGCTCAACTCTGAATATGAATACTTTACTTTTAAATGGGATACTATGTGATTTTCTCTAAAATCCTTTTATTTGACTATTCATTCTCTTTGGGGCTAAAAATATTAAGAGGAAATTATTTTCCTGATACAAGAACTCATTTGATGTTTATGTAACACTGGACAAGTTTCAAACAAACAAATAAAAATTGAAAAAGAAAACATGCTTGAAAATCCTCAAACGCTAACATGCAAATTTTACATACAAGGGAACAAAATTACTCGATAAATGACATCCTGATAACTTGTTTTGTCTCACCTGTGCTAAAGAATCATTCACTAGAGGAAATTTCTGACTTGTGATAGAAAATTGCAAAACTTGATAACAGCATTTATGACATCAGGAGTAGACTCAGGTTTGAGGCAAATGAGAGCTTTGGTGTGGCAGTTGCCTCCTATCTCTTCTTGTAACAACTGGGTTACTTTTTGAGTCACTAGAAAAAATAGACATGACAGCGATTGAATATTCATTTAAATAATATCACGTACATGTAACTTTATTCTTTA
>JAXRKP010000909.1:100000-117500 GCA_037039925.1 Doris montereyensis | reverse complement strand
TCCTCTCTCTGATCCCTTTCTCTCTCTATGTGCCCTCTTCCTCCCATTCCACATCTCTACCCCCCCCCCACCCTGTCTCTTCCCTTCTTACTGCCTTTGTCGTTATCTGACTATGGCTCTGCCTGTTGGTCTACCTCTCCCTGTGTTTCCCTCTTGTTTGTCTGTCCCACTCTGTCTGTCTGTGTGCCTGCCTGTCTGTCTATCTGTATGTCTGTCGGTCTATAAGTCTGTCTATCTCTGTGTCTGTCTGTCTGTCTGTCTGTCTGTCTGTCTGTCTGTCTGTCTGTCTGTCTGTCTCTCTCTCTCTCTCTCTCTCTCTCTCTCTCTCTCGACACCTGACCTGACAGTCACATGTAAATCAGGGTTTCAGTTACTGAAGAGTAATAGGGAGATTTAGAGTAAAGGGAGAAAAGCCATGTGTAGTGTTTCTAAGAGTGACAGTGAGTTTTTCCCATTGACTCATGTGTAGATCAAAATGATGTCTAGAAATATAGTTCATCTCAAACTTCAACTATAGGCTTAATTAAACAATTTTTTAAATGTAGTTATATCTGTTAAATCTGCTGTTTTTCCAAATAATAAAAAATTTGACACAAAGTATGACCCATATTCAGAACCACATAAAAACACCCCCTTCCCCCAAAATAACCCACATACACCAAAAAAACCAAAACATCAACACCCCTACCAAAACATAAAAACCCAAGAAACCACCCAACAAAAAACCCCAAAACAAAGCAATTTGTAATGATTTGTGATGCTGTAAAGAATGTTCACAATTCCTGTTAAATCAGGCTTGTTTCTTGAAATCATTTATCGCTGTTATAATGTGTTGAATATAAATGCAAGTTTATATCTTACGATCTAGAAACTATTTTTGCTTTTTGAAAGAAATTGGAGTGTATCGACAAATCTAAAGTACTAAATATGTATACATTTTTAACACTACAATTTTACAATATTTAGAAATATTTACAGAAGCGTTTGATTTTTTTAAAGTGCTTTATCTTTTGCCTGGACAGTCGTCAGTAACATTAGTCAGCTACAAACCCTGAGATCACTGCCATGGTGGACAGGGTTACTTCAAAGAAACAAACACAAAGTCATTGACACTTTGGAAACAGTATGGTAGATCCACAAAAAGTATAATATGTCATATCCCTTTCATTCAAGACTTCATACTCAAAAGATGTTTCATATGAGTGGGACAATATTGTGTAATGGCACAGTTAAATGTACAAGCTTTTGTTTGTAAAAAGTGATTTTAAAGGTAACTTTTTAAAGAAACTCATGATTTGTATTTCTTTCTCATATTTTCATCTCATTATAGGAGAGATCCAAAACTAAAACATAACAAAGCACCGGGACCAGATGGTATACATCCTGAAGCACTAAAGGCAGCCAGCGGAACAACCGTAGACATGCTCCATAAACTTTATCACAAGATCTGGGAAACAGAAGAGGTCCCAAAAGACTGGAAACAGGGCTATATTGTAAAAATACCAAAGAAAAAAGAAACTTTAAAGACTGCAAGAACTGGCGAGGTATTACCCTTTAATCCATACTGGGAAAATTCTTCAATAGAATTTTATTAGAAAGGATGAAAGGATTCAGACATGACTGTTCATGCACATATCACATATGCACCTTACGTATTATAATTGAACAATCAATCGAATGGAATTCCCCACTTTATATTAACTTCATCGACATGGAAAAAGCATTTGATAGTGTAGACTGTACAACAATGTGGAAACTACTCAAATATCATGGAATCCCATCCAAAATAGTTAGTTTACTACAGTCAACATATGATTCTTCAACATGCCAAGTCATTCACAATAAAACCCTCACAGAACCCTTCAATATACTAACTGGAGTCAAGCAAGGATGTCTATTATCACCGTTCCTTTTCTTGATAGCAATGGATTGGATCATGTCAAAAACAACAACAGGACACAGAACAGGAATTCAATGGTCTCTGACTCATCAACTGGAAGATATTGATTTTGCCGATGATGTAGCACTTCTCTCTCATCGACATAATGATATCGAGGAAAAAACAAACAGAATGGCCAAGGAAGCAGCAAACTGGGAATGAATATAAACAAAAGGAAAACTAAAGTTCTCAGAATTAATAACTTGAATAATAACAACATCGCACTTGATGGAATGGAATTAGAAGATGTCGGCCAGTTCACATATTTGGGCAGTGTCGTAAGCAAAACAGGAGGGACAGACCAGGATATCAGCGCCAGAATTGGGAAGGCGACAGCAGCATTTAGGACCCTAAGACCATTTTGGAATTCACAGACCGCATCCCTAAAAACAAAAATCCGTATTTTCAACACAAACATAAAATCAGTCCTCTGTATGCCTGTGAAACATGGCGCACCACTAAAACATCCACAAGAAGACTTCAAACATTTATTAACAGATGCCTGAGACAAATCCTACACATCAAATGGTTTGATAAAACTACAAACGAAGAACTTTGGGAAAAGACACATCAAGAACCGATAGAAGTACAGATTAAGAGAAGGAAATGGGGATGGCTTGGACACACCTTTAGAAAATCATCAGAAAACATAACGCGTCAGGCCTTAAAATGGAATCCACAAGGGAAGAGAGGTCGAGGGAGACCAAAGACAACATGGAGGAGGTCAACCCTGCAGGAAGCTCGGCAGCTGGGCCTTTCCTGGAACGAGACAGAGATGGTGGCGCAGGACAGAGTAAAAAAAAGATCACTCACCACCTCCAAATCAAATTGACAGACAACAGCTGCATTCTGGGAAGCTGGCCCTAGTCAGTAGAGGCTTCTGTTCTTCTGCCCCAAGCCTGTCGGAACTGGTCATTTGCTGTGGTTCCATCTTTCACAGTAACTTGGGTAATGTTCTGTCTCTTATAATGCATCTTACTAAAAACAGATATTTTACTTGTTTTGAAAATAAATATTGCGGCAGTGAATGTAAGTAAACGTTTGGTATCTAACTAAATTATTCAAATACTCATCATGAAAGAGTGTCCTTAAAGTTTAAGTAATTGTCCTAGCCCATTCAGTCAGAACTATTAAATATTTTCAAAAGAAAATAATGACAAAAAGGGTTATTATTGAAACTTAACTAGCCAGGTTGGAATGGATTTACTTTCTGCATTTGAACTTGTTACAGATTCATTTGAACTTGTTTTCATCTTATGCATATATTCATATGGAGCACAATCATTGATTCTAAACCTGTCACAAACTTGAAGTTGAAGAAAAGACATGAAATTGTTATGTTAATAATGTAAAATTAATACTATGATCTGCCTTTATGAGGACAATAAAGTTTATTGAATTGAATTGTAGTGTATATAAGTGTTGAAACTATTTATTGTCTCACAAAATGAACTACATTCATTTAAGAAAGAATTAATTGAATTCCCCTAACCTAAAAAGAAATATATAAGGGGTATGTCAGAGGACAATCATTAGAGCAGACACAATGGACTTGATATAAACAATACAAATTTAAGATGCAGTCTCAATATTTGTGCGACCAAGAGCTATGACATAGCATCACTTACCCTAACATGAACAATGTACAGCATCTTCAGATATCTCTAGGTATCCGGCACCTCCCTGGCATCTGTAGTAAGTCTTTGATGACTTCATTATAGATTTCATACATTTGCATAGTCACAACAGGATTGCTAAGTGACAATTTCCCCATCTGGATTTAGATATCTGTGGAATCAACAAAAAAGAGAATACTTATATATTTTAAAACTTGTGGCAAAGTTTGAATTTAAAATTGTGACAAAATGTCTTATCAAATGCATGTGGGTGAAAAAACACAATGTCACAACAACCAACATTTATTATTTTCAGTGATCTATAACATGTGTAGTATGAAACAGTCATTTAAATGGTTACTATCTGTATTTATAATAATCTAAAAACCTTTTCCCTTCTCCAACGCAAATGACTACACAGCTGTAGAAAGTGTGCTATACTAGTATATTTGAAATTAAGTATTTTGTTTTATTATTTTGACTATAAAATCTTGAATCCATTCAAATTACAGGGTCAGATGTTATATAAAACATACCTTTGGACAAGATTGTAAAAAGATGATCAATTGCCATTGGAACAAGACCTGCTTTGCTCTTTCCATCTCCAGCCATGGAATAGGATTTACCAGAGCCACTCTGTCCTCCAATTAAAACGCAAGAATTACATCCACCAAGAAAGATGTCAATTGAAGATTGGATTGAATTTTGAAAACGTCATAGGTATGGTGCTTTTGAGTATGAAGTGACTGGAAGCTGTGAAGCAAGAAAGAACATCATTTTGAGCAATTGTTAAATCAAAGAGAATTAAAAAATTTCAAGTAGCTTAAGCCCTCACAAAGTACGCTATCTGAAGAATCTACGTTTGATGAAGTATGGTCAATATTATTTAAGATTGGCTAAATATTACGGGAAACATTCCGTGCACCCGTTATAAGAAAAATGCCATCCCGACATGAGTATAAGGGATCTGGAGCAGTTAAAATGGGTCGATATGAAGTATTTGATAGCCTCTACGACAATTGTATGATGTTTCAACGTATTATATTATTCTTTTATAGGTTTATATTCGGAAAAACATTAAAACAATGGAAAATTTTTTTTAAATTATTTTCTCAAAATGTTATCTTTTGACAGCGATATGCGATCTATTTTTTAATTTATTGCTTGATTGCCTCCAAATTTGGTATATAGCATCTATAAAATAAATACAAATTTCTTCCAGTAGCTTTTTTCGATATCTCTTCACGGTTTTGCAAACCGAATTTTGTGTGATTAAATTTACCAAAAATTGGAAAGGTTGCTATATGTATTTTCAAATTCATAAAATGAAAACGATTTCATTTATCCAAAAAAAAAGCTACTGGGTGAGCCTAGATATTGAACCAAATAACGTGTGTGTAAAGTTATAGCCAATTTTATTCATAACAGAAAAAGCCTATTTATTTTCACATTGAAAATCCAAGATTGCGGTGTTACCATGGCAACCATATGATAAAAAAAACAATTTAATATCTTTTTCAGCTAATTCAGACATGCCAAGTACAATGGTAGTGGTTAAATTGTCTATATCATATAATAAAAAAAACATGCTCAGGACCCCCCCACCATGGTGACATGGTCTATGGACACGCTCCCTCGCCGAGTTGGTCCAGCGCTTAGTGATGTAAAAGGTGTTGGTCAAATGTGCGGACGATGAATTTGTAAATACACGCACGAGTATAGGAATACAGTAATAAAAAAAAAAAAACTGGTCATTTTGATGTCTGTTTTCACAACAGTGCACATCTTAAACCTAGATTTATAATCCTATTTACATAAGTAACTATGCCAGAGACTGTAGAAAAGAGTTGAAAGGGTGAAATGCAAGTACGAATAAGAAGATCTAGCGCTTTACCCTCCCACCTGACACTGGCAAGAATCAGTCGTAAAATGACACGCATAGGATGTCGAAGATGCCATGGCAACTATTTTCCCACAATTTTATGATGTATATCTAAATAAATCTAATTATATATGTTGATTCACATGTTTAGAAGTCAGCGCATACATTTTTACGCCACGCAAAGAGTTACCACCGATCTGTTAGATCGCGCAATGCATCATGTAGGAGTTAAATGTCTCATTCCAAAGAATAGACGGTGACTATCAAATTGTGATTTGCGGGGGAAATCTTACCCAAAATAAGGACCTCCAGATCTTGCTGCAATTTTGTTTTGAGCATCAAGCTGTAAAGGCATCCCTCCTCCCCTGATTGGGGGCGGACTCTTCCAATAACTTGGATATTCATATTGTCATTTTCATCATAAGGATAATGTAAGGGAGGGTCTGATTCTGGTTGTGGTTCCGGTTGTGTTTCTGGTTCTGAGGTTAATTCTAGTTCAAGAGCTACAATGAAGAATAAAACAACTCAAAAACATAGAAAAACCCAGCCACAAACTTATTTGATGAATAATATGTCGACATTTAATTGACTATTTACTGGGGCACACCGTCAGATTCATTTTTTTGAAGGCTATAAAATGCCAAACTGATGTTTCAGATAAGAAGCATAAATACTAAATCATTAGCATCCTTCAAGAAATATGCCATTTGAGTACTACCAAATGATCACATTTGTGGTCTCATCCTACATATGTGTTGTAGTGATAATAGAAAAAGAGGGAGAGGAATGAAGGGGATCAAGGCTCAGTCATGAACCTATTAATATCTTTCTGTCCTTTCCTCTAAAACTAAACAAACTCCTTAAAGAACCCTTTTCTTTTCTATTTTTCTTATATGATCCTCCTGGCATTCCAATAATGGCAGTTTGTAGATATATGAATATGAGGAGATAAATCGTAGTAAATGATCTTAACTTGGATATTTTTGTGAATGGTTGAAAAGTTTAGAAAATTTCTCCTTTCTGTAGAATCACCTTACAGATAATTCAAATTTAATGAGAACTGGCATAAGATAGACCTTTATTATATTTCATCTGAAATTTTAAGCTATTCATTTGAAATATTTCCCTACCTGGCGACTCCATGTCTTCTTCATCAGCACTCATATTGAATGACATTTGTAATTTACAAGAAAAAACAAGACTTTACAATTTGTTACTCTAGCATTGACCGACAGTATGAAGACTCTGGAAGTTTGAAATGAGACCTCTCTTACACAGCATAGAAACACCCACTAGCTGGCTGTTACAACAAATTTTCATTAAAGAATGCATGGATTACCTGAACTGATAAGTGCTCCAAAGGGGGATTTTCTTACCAGTGGTCAGCCAGTGTCTGATAGGATATCTTTTCATTAAATTACTACAATAACAGGCAGCAATGCTCATAGGCCAGGCTGACCTGTAACTAATATAATCAGTGCATGTTCTTATCTAAAGAGGACAGCCAGAGTGAGAGACAGGGAAGATATGATACAATTTTCCTCATGTTGCAACCAGATTTGGTTTTAGGCAGATCTACAATGCATGAAACAATATAGCATACACTTCACTTGCTTTGAGCTCTAGACCTAGTTTTTATAACATATTTAAAGAGAAACATTTAATTTCTAACAGGACAAGTCTGAAGATGTTGATATGTCATACACCATTGATGATCTGTGTTTCAAACAAAGATTTCTCTTGCCAACTGATTACAAAAACTCTCCTGATGTTCACATGATGCAAATTTGTAAGTTGGCTATTAAAGGAGAAATCTAGAGCTAGATCTAGTATATATAGACATATAGTACTTTTTACTTAAGTAAGACTTAAGTGTTGCAAGGGGGTAAGAGGGGTATGTGAAAATAGAAATCCTTCAACATATCACTAGATCTAGAGCTATGCTATATTGATGGGAATTGTAAGGAGTGACTGTGGTTTGGGGATGGGGTGGGATGTTTGAGTAGTAAGGGGATCAGTTTCATTCAATGCTATTGACAATCCAGCTGTTAACATCTTTTAACTAGATCTAGATATAGAACACTAGATCTAGATCTATGTGGAACCTAAAAACTTTTCAGTTGATCCTTTTTACTTCCTTGACATATTACTTAATATGTTCTGGTCTAGAATCTATACAATTTCGTACAAAAATAAAAGGTGAATGAGCTTCTCAAAGGCCAACTCTAGATATCTAGACCTAGATCTAGGCATCATTATTTATATCTTGATCCTAAATTGATTCTAGATCTCCTAGATCTAGAAATAGATTCTAGAGTTTATCATTAAGATAATGCTAAAAAAAAGTAAACTAAAATATAGATCTAGATGTAGCTCTAAATAGATCTTTATTTATATTATTTATATTGATATAGATCTAGAAACATTTCAACATATTACTAGATATAGAGTGAGCTATGCTATATTGATGGGAATTGTAAGGAGTAGTGGTGGTTTGCGGATGGGGTGGGATGTTTGAGTAGTAAGAAGTTAGTAAAAATAAAAAGGGGATCAGTTTTATACAATCAAAATGCTACTGATAATTCAGCTGTTAACTTAAAAAAAAACTAGATCTAGAACACTAGATCTAGATCTATATGGAAAACTTTTCAGTGGGTCAATTTTTACTTCCTTGACATTATGTTCTAGTTTATAAAATTTCGTACAAAGATAAAAACTGAATGAGCTTCTCAAAAGGCCTACTCTAGATATCTAGATCTAGATCTAGGCATCATTCTAATATCTTGATCCTAAACATAACGCTAACAAAAACCAACTAAAATATAGATCTAAATCCAGCTCTAGATAGATCTATATTTATATTATTTATATTGATATAGATCTAGATCTAGATATCAAGAAATCTAGCTTATAGTAAGTTATAGATCTAGATCTAGATCTAGATCAACCTAGAATCTGATTGTAGTCACTAGTGTACTATCTAGATCTAGTAATCTAAGTCTAGATTCTGATTCTAGATTATAGTAGAAACAATATTAGATCTATATCTTTGTCCATTTTATGTAGGCTAAATGTAAAAAAATCAACATAATCCAGATACAATTTTCTTTATTTTCAGTTAATCAGTCAAAATGAGGTGGCGACTCTTGCTATCGCCAATACCTGTTTACATTAACAACGTCGCCATATTATGGCCCTTTGGGAAAGACTAAAATGATAAATAAAGATTTAACGACTCAAAACGTATTTCCCCATGTCGTGTCATTCATTGCCTACCGTGATGAATACGACAAAGAATCATTTATTCAGAAACAATTTTTTTTTAATGGGAAGACGGGAAGATGGGAAGCAAAAAATAGTCATGTGGGGATTGTGTTTTCTTTGGCACATTTGTTCGTCGACAGTCTTCAACTATGAACAAGCAACACATTGATTGATCGAATTGATATTAGAGCTACGTTGCTAAGTTGCTTTTCTAAAACCAAATGGTTTGACTTTTTCCGAAGATTTTGCATACTTTTATTGCACAATCTTACCTTCATTCCACTTCCTTTCACCCCTTTTCTCACCTTTTCGTCCTAGTCTTTTTATTTTCTTTGGTGGAGTTATAATCATTTATGTAAGATCACCCGTCGTCCCTTGGTAGGGGCTTAGATCACGGGTAATAACCACCCAGAGCTATCTGTCTTTCGCATTAGTTTCCAGTTGTTGCCAAGAATACCCGTAACTTTACATTTAGTTTCCTTCTCTCGTCTCCATTTGCTTCTAGGTCGATCCCTCTTTCTTTTACCAACGGACAGACAGACAGATGGACACACACACACACACACAGAAAGAGAGAGAGAGAGAGAGAGAGAGAGAGAGAGAGAGAGAGAGAGAGAGAGAGAGAGAGAGAGAGAGAGAGAGAGAGAGAGAGAGAGAGAGAGAGAGAGAGAGAGAGAGAGAGAGAGAGAGAGAGAGAGCGGCAGGTGGCGATGGTCAAAATTGTTATACATGTATTATGTTTTCTGTTATAAACGGTAATGTTATAAATGATGCCCATTGTACTTCTTGTAAAACCGGAAATTCGTTGTTCCGGACCGCTGATGTATATTATCCTTCTTGGAGTTGTGTTGCCGAAATGCTGTGTTGAATCTACATCTGGTGCTGATTGATGAACATGTTTGGTCCTCCCAAAGTTTCAATTTTAGAGTCGAAACCAGTAAATGGTGATCAGATCCAACGTCTGTCCCCCTTCTAACTTTTGAGGTCTTCCAACAATCGCCTCAATTTCCTATTTATGCACAAATTATCAATTTTTTATTTTTTGTACATCGGTCCGGGGATATCTTCAAGGCCCTATGTATGCGTTTGTGGGGTAAGATGCTGCCTCTTATTACTACTCAATTAATAGATAATTAAAGGCACAAATTCAGCAAATTTTTTCTTAAATTTTCATCCATGACTCCAATGCCTTGTGTTCCCATGATTTCCTTGTATCCTTCAATTTTATCTCTTATCTTTGCATTAGATCGCCCCTTAATATGTCTACGTCCCTATCTGAATACTTTCCTAGGACTGTCTAAAGTGTCCCGTATAAACATGTCTTTTCTTCTTCCTCATTGCTATTCATCAGGCTATTCATCAGGGAATAACCTTGTATGGCATTTTATTTTGTGTCTTTGTTTTTGTCTTAAAGGACGTCGATATTATCCTCGATCCATGTGCCTTCCATCCTGTCAACGCTGTTACCGACAGCATGAGAGCCACCTTTCAGTGTGTTCAATCTCTTCATCTTCGTGTCCTGAGTCAAAAAGACTGTCAATCTCTACAATAGTGTAAGCTCATCAATCTCTATTATGGAGAAAACCAATCGATCTTTACAATGGTGTAAGCTTATCAATCTCTATTATGGAGAAAACTAACCGATCTCTACAATGGTGTAAGCTCATCAATCTCTATTATGAAGCAAATCAATCTCTACATTGGTGTAAGCTCATCAATCTCTACAATGGTGTAAGCTCATCAATCTCTACTATGGAGAAAACCAATCAATCTCTTCAATGGTGTAAACTCATTACTCTCTACTATGAAGAAAACTAATCGATCTCTACAATGGAGTAAGCTCATTAACCACTACTATAGAGAAAACCAATCTATCTCTACCACGGGTTAAACCAATCAATCTGTACAATGGTGTAGGCTTATCAATATCTTCTATGTTGTAAACTGATCGATCTCTACAATAGTAAAAGCCCAATAATCTTTACAATGGTATACGTCAATCGATCTCTTTAATGGTGTAAGGACATCAGATTCTACAATGACGAAAGTTCACTAATCTCTTCAATGGTGTAGGGACATCAGACTATACAATGACGAAAGTTCACTAATCTCTTCAATGGTGTAGGGACATCAGACTATACAATGACGAAAGTTCACTAATCTCTTCAATGGTGTAAGGACATCAGACTCTACAATGACGAAAGTCCACTAATCTCTACAATGGTGTAGGACATCAGACTCTCCGATGACGAAAGTTCACTAATCTCTTCAATGGTGTAAGGACATCAGACTCTCCAATGACGAAAGTCCACTAATTTCTACCTACAATGGTGAAAGGACATCAGACTGTCTAATAACGAAAGTTCACTAATCTCTTCAATGGTATAAGGACATCAGACTCTACAATGACGAAAGTCCACTAATCTCTACGATGGTGTAAGGACATCAGACTATATAATGACGAAAGTCCACTAATCTCTACGATGGTGTAAGGACATCAGACTCTACAATGACGAAAGTTCACTAATCTCTTCAATGTTGTAAGGACATAAGACTCTACAATGACGAAAGTCCACTAATCTCTACGATGGTGTAAGGACATCAGACTCTACAATGACGAAATTTCACTAATCTCTACAATGGTGCACGCCACTCGATCTCTACAATGGTACACGCCAATCAATCTCTATAATGGTGCACGCCAATCGATCTCTACAATGGTGCACGCCAATCGATCTATACAATGGTGCACGCCAATCGATCTCTACAATGGTGCACGCCAATCGATCTATACAATGGTGCACGCCAATCGATCTCTACAATGGTACACGCCAATCGACCTCTACAATAATACACGCCAATCGATCTCTACAATGGTGCACGCCAATCGATCTCTACAATGGTACACACCAATCGATCTCTACAATAGTACACGCCAATCGATCTCTACAATGGTGCACGCCAATCGATCTCTACAATGGTGCACGCCAATCGATCTGAACAATGGTACACTCCAATCGATCTGTACAATGGTGCACGCCATTCGATCTCTACTATGGTTTAATGCCATCGACCTCTACTATGGTGTAATGCCATTGGTATCAACTATGGTGTAATGCCATCGATCTCTATTATGGTTTGACCCCTCAATCTATACAATGGTGAAAGTTTGTCTAGCTCTACAATGGTGTAAGACCATCAATCTCTACTATGGTTTAACCACTAAATCTCTACAATTTTGAAAGCCCACCAATCACTGACATGATCTAAGCCTGTCGCTCTCTACTATGATACAAGCACATCGAACTTTACAATCGTATAAGCCTATCGATCTTTACAATAATTGTCAAAGGTTATCTTCACAATGTTGTAAGCATATCTGTAATGGATTGTTACTAAGTCTATCAATTTATGTAACAGTGTTACCACTTTAATATGTTATACAATGGTGTAAGCCTATAAATCTCTACAATGGTGTAAGGCTACCAATCTTTATAATGGTGTAAGCCTATCAATCTTTACAATGCTGTAAGCCTATCAATCTTTCAATGGTGTAAGGCTATCAATCTCTACAATGGTGTAAGGCTATCAAAGTAAGCGTATTTCTACGATGATGTCTATCCTTACATTGGTGTATATCTTGAAAGCCTGTTAATCTCTATAATGGCGAAAGTCTATCTCTATAATGTTATGAGCATTTTGTACAACAGTGTCTCTACATGGCCTTACCGTAACTTAGTGTAAACATATCACTATAATTGTGTAAATCTAGCTCTACAACGTTATCAAACAATCTTAACAATAGTGTAAGCTTATCTTTACGATGTTGTAAATCTATCTTTCTTTCTTTCTTTATCAGTTCCCATTTTACCTTTCGGTGTATGGGTTCAGATGCCTGAGATGATCTTTCTCCAGCATGCCCTGTCCTGGCATTTTCTGTTTCCTTCCAAAAAAGTTAAATTTCTATGCTTCAATGCCTGTTTTATATCTTCTTCCCACTTTCTCCGAGGTCTGACTTTTGGTCTTTTACCTTGGGCTTTAGCACTGTATACTGATTAAGCTATTCTATTGTCATTAATTCTGTTTACATGCCCAAACCATCTCAATTGATTTGTTTCTATCTTAGTTTTGGTTTTCTTTCCATTTACTCTCATTCCTGTTTTATTTAGTTCATTGTTCATAACGTTGATATTCGACTGAAGGTCACTTTTTGATTTTCCAAACAGAACTAAATCATCGGCAAATGAAAGCATTGATACATTTACTGGTTTGAGCTTCCACATACCTACATTCATTTTCTTCATTGTTAAGGATGCCTTTGCGACTGAATCCATAAGTGTGATATACAAAAAGAGAATTTAGGATACAACCCTGTCTTACTCCTATATCTACATCAAATTATGCAGATATGTTTCCAGCTACTTTCACTGCACATGTTGGTTTATTGTAAAAACTTTTAATGACTTCTATTAAATTTTGCTCTACATTGTGTTCTTTTAAGGAATGTCATAGTTCGTCCTCCCCACAGTGTCAAATGCCTTTTTTAAGTCAATAAAACACAATTGCAAGTCAGTGTTTCTCTCAAGGAATTTTTTCCATTATTTGTCTAATTGTATATTATGTGGTCTTGTACACTTCTTCCTGGTCTAAATCCACCCTGATGCTCTTCAATCTGATCCTCTACTCTTTTCCTTAGTCTCATTTCCAGTATCCTGGCATATACTTTTCCTGGAACTGGAACGCTAAGTAGTGATATCCCTCTATAATTTGAGCATTCCACAGGTGATCCTTTCTTATGTATTGGTACTACCGTTGCCTTTTGCCAGTCGTCTGGCACCTGTTTGGACTTCCATACTTGTTGACATATTGCATGTAGTAGTTTGTCTGCCTCTCTCCCTTGGTTTTTAATCATTTCTGGATAAACGTGATCTGCTCTTGGGGCTTTTCCTCATTTCACTTTTCTTATAGCTGTTTGGATTTCTTCCATTGATATATCTACATCTTCAGCTGTCTCATCTCGATTACTTGATAATCTTAGTAATTGATCTTTACTCATTGGTTCATATATTCTGGAGGGAGTATGTAATTGGTGAAAATGCTTTCTCCATGTTTCCATGATTTCGATGTCTTCTTTCATTTATTTCTCCATTAGCATTCTTAATTTGTCGTATTTGGCATGCTTTAGTCATTCTCATGCTCTTCATTGCCCCCAAGAACAGCTTTTGATTTCCTTGATAGCTTTAATGGAGTCTTTGTCCAAACTCTTCCCATTGTTCCTGTTTGACTTTCCTCACTTCCTCTTTGACGATAGTTATTTTATTCACGTAATCTATCCTATCCTCTGGTCTCTTTTTTTGCAAGTATTTCTTCCAGGCATCCTTCTTTTCTTTGACCTTATTCTTGACATTTTCATTCCACCATGCTGTTCTTTTCCTATCTTCTTAAATCTTTTCCTACCAAAGACATCTTCAGTACAACTGAGGAGTGTTTCTTTATACATCTACCACTTTTCTTCTATTGTGTTATCATTCAGATCAATGTGTCTTTCCCCGATAAATCTTTTTATCTAAATTGATATACCTGTTTTACTACTGGTTTATTTAATTCCTCTATTTTGATTATAGTAGCTTTCTTCTCTTTCCTTTTCTGTTTGTTTTCCTCAGTCAGTAATCTCATTTTGGCAATCACTATGTGATGATCACTAAATATTTCTGCTCCTCTGTTTACTCTTGCATCAATGTACTTTAAAAAGGGAGCTGCTAACTATTATGTAGTCTATGAATGACTTTTCACACCTGTCTTCCTTTACTTTTGTATATTTGCTGGATATCTTTATGAGGAAAAAAGATGTTGGCTATTTTCATGTTATTCTTTAGGCAAAAATCTGTGAGTCTCTCTCCATTTGGAGAAGTTGTTGTCTCTCCTTCTTTTACCTATTACACCTCCTGACGTTTCTACATTGTTGCCTTCTCTAGCTTTTTATCTCCTAAAAGCATTATTTCCTGTTTGGATTTAAGATTCTCTGCAGCTATTGGTAAATCATTTTCGAATATATTTTTCTTCTTTAGGAGTGTCTTTGTTTGGTCCATAAGCTATTAATAATTTAATTTCTCGTCCTTTTGGTTTAATATTTACCTCTAATAGCGGTGGGCTTATAAATTTCCAACTTTCTAGTAGCTTTTCACGCCTTTTTATGCACTAAGAGGCCTACTCCTGCTCTTGCTCTATCTTTGCCATCTACTCCTGAGAAGATTAAAATATGATTCGATCCTACATTTTCTATTCCTTGTCCTTTTTTTTGTTTCTGTTATGGCCAAAATATCTACTTTGAATTTTTCTATTTCTTCAACTAATTTTAACTCTTTTCCATTTATTGGTCTAACGTTCCATGTTCCAAAAATCACAGTCCGTGTTCGTTTCCAAGTTCGTCTTCCAAAGATCAAGCCGGTTATATTTCTTTTACTTCTCTGAATCAGGTTGTTTTGGATAAGCAGTGGATTAGCCCACTGTACCCTAGGTAGATGGTGGGGCTGCCACCTTGAGGCCCCTACCAGGCCTTGTTATTTTCTGTCAGGGTTAACTCCTTAGCCTTTAGTCATTCAAAACCAGCCTGCAAGGCAGCAGGTTGTTATTTTCTGTCAGGGTTAACTCCCTTAACCTTTGGTCATTCAAGACCGGCCTGCAAGGCAGCAGGTTGTTTCTGTCAGGGTGAACTCTCTTAGCCATTGATCAACCAAGACCCGCCTGAAAGGCAGCAGGAGACTCGTGGAGGGCGGGATCATCTACTCACCGTACAGGTGTATCTGTCCACTGCCCAGTGTATCTATCAATCTCTAAAAATGTGAAAATTTATATCTACAACGGTGTAGTGCATGTGTAAGGCTATCAATCGCTACAACAGCTAAAACTCATCTTTACAACGATGTATGTCTATTTCTACCTTTGTAAATCTCTGTAATAGTGAAACATGTGTGGCCACATTGACGCAACGCATTTAATAAAAAATCTTCCTCAGATGTTCAATCCTTGATGCAAAGATTTACATATTTATGGAAACAGTTCAACATTCAATTCAAACTGATGTTCATTCATTTTCACTAACAGTACAGTGCTTTAAAACCAGAGTCGCCCCTCCCTTCTCTATTCCATTTTAGCCCCACCGCCATACCAATACAGTGGACGATCCATAACTCTAAAGAATGTATTGAAAGCACTATATAAAGAAGGAAGTATTTCCATGTTCTCTGGTTGTCGTCATTCCTCATTCGCTTCACGAACGAGCCATTTTGTTGCAATACCAGAAGTGGGGACGGAGAGAGTGGTGCAAATAAGACTATTCACTATTTGACATTGCCCCATTTATCCTCCATCTCGCTTGAATTATTGACGATGGTTTGCAAAGTCCACCTGAATCAAACTCAAACCATAGGAGACAGATTTAGGATTCGTTAAAATGAATGATATCACCTACCATCTGGGTGTACAGTGGCAAGTTCTGAATTGGATGAATCAAAATAATGCTCTTTGATGAAACAACTGTATTCAATACACGCTAACGAAATGTTCAAATCACATGCATAACACTGGATAATGGCTTTTTCTTTGTCAGTCAAGATAGTAGTACTAATACCCAAATAGGTTTGACGTAGTTTGTTTGCTTTCAACCATTTCTTATTACAAGTATCATTCTTTTTGATTATATTATTGTTAAAAAAATCTCTATCACTGTGTCGTCCTCAGAATCATCCAGAACCCGTCGTCTAATGTGTAGAATGTCGCTGGTTGATTAAAGTATCGATAGGCTTGGTGAGAATATGAATGATGCCAGGCGTTTGTGAATCGATGGGGGTATCGAGTCTCAACTCTAAACATACAGTGCATTGTCAGGATATATATATTGAAGGGGTGAGATGCAAAAACCGCTATATCCAAAAATCACAACTTGGAAAAACCAACTGTTTCTTTCCTTAGTTCTAAATAAAGCCCCATCAATTTCATGGTTAGAGCCGAATTATAATAGGCTATAGTCAGTTTCGAACAAAAAATGATTTCATCACCAAAAGACCTTTCATTCAAAGTCCGAGATGGTATAAAAACTCACAGTACAAAAGTGAAATACGTACAGACGAGCAATACCTCCAACAAGCAAAAAGAAAATAAAACAAAATAAAACGAAACAATGGTCTGGTTTTATTTCTGTATTTGAGTTATGTACATTGATTCAGTGAAAGAAAATAAATTACCTGAAGAGTTTTCATGTCGAGACTTTGATTAGCAATTCGATTTCATTTTATTGTTGTCTTTACATAATCATCCGCTATTATTTTTTCGTATTTTTTACAAGAATGAACACAAGTGACACTTGGCCAATCGCTGCACTTGTTGAAACACCCGTTTGTCTCCATTCTTAGATACACAAGTGACACCTGGCCAATAGCCGCACTTGTTGAAATATCCATTCCTCTCCATTCTTAGATAATGATAGCGTCGGTGGTCTAATGGTTAGGTTGCCAGGCTTGAGATCAGGAGGTCTTGGGTACGAATCTAGACGCCCCTACTACTATTAGGGCCGTCTAGGTAGGAAACCTAGTAATGCTAGCTCCGACGTTGTGTCCCTTGGAGAAAGACACTTAACACGTATTTCCCCCATTGGACGAAGGGGAAAATGGGTAGAAACACCGGTTTGGAAGTAAAGAACTGCGACAGACTAGCGTCCTGTACATGAGGAAGAGGGGCGTGGTTGTTGTTACATATTCGGCTTCATTTCGGAATAAGCTCCGGCCCTACGGGCCGTAGGGA